>CAJNOP010000992.1:1928-42316 GCA_905250075.1 Rotaria sp. Silwood1
TGTTGCTGTTCTAGAAGTAATTCACCATAAAGTTCTTGACTAGGTTTAACAGGGTCAATTGGAGGACCATAAGCTGGTGGATTTACAGATAATTCAAGTTCAGTTGCCATCTTAGCATAATTCAATGCAATATTTTTTTCATCATATGTTATAGCGATTCTATAATATTCATGAAATGCTTGTAATTGAAATTTCATAGCTAATATCGATGTAGAAAGTGTAGGAAATGTTTTATTTAATTTTATTGACATATCTGTTAATTGCTGAATATATTCTTGAACTACAGTTAATTTATATTCTTTATCATTCTTAACTGTAGAAAATCCTTTTACGAGTAACAATCCAGAATTAATTTGATTCAGCCAAAGTATATCGCCCATTGATATACATTCCGAACATACAATTAAATCAAAGGAATTATTAAATGCAAAAGTATAGTCTTGTGTTTCTATAATATGTCGATCATACATAATACCATATTGCATTTGATAATAAGTACCATTACTAAATAATATTTTTATACTTTCTAAAATTTCTAAAGCAATTGATCTTCTTCCCATATTTAAATATGTATAATGCATAAATGCAAGACTATGATACTCTCGTGCAGAATTCGCTCCAAGATTCGCTCCAACTTCATCTGATTCTAAATTTCCAATTAATGTTTCTTTGTATAATCCCAATCGAAGATAAATATGTGTTGGCATATGTTGAGCATGTGGCGAACTTGGTGCTATACGAGAATATTGTATTGCATTTGATAGAACAAATAAAGCACTTTGTGGTTCATCATAAACATGAATAGAATAATGTAATGCACCTGGATGATTTGGATTATTTTTTAAGATTGTTTTTAAAATATCTATTTGTAATTGACGATCATTTGGATTACGTTTTAAATATCCACGAATTTCTGGTTGAGTTTTTGAAAATAAAATACAAACTAAAAATAAACCTGCTTCATTATCTGTTGGAAATCGTTGATAAATTTGTTTTAAAACATTAATATAATCATCATAATGTATATTTCCTTGATCATAGAATTTTCTTACAGCTATAACATAAAGTTGTTCTCTTTGTGTTAAGTTTTCGAAATGAATTTTTGAATTCATTAGTTTTATTTGTTTCCAACCTTCTTCAGGATTTTCGCTTAACCATACTGGTTCTGAATTAGTTAAAGATGAAAATACATAAGCCATAGCAAATTCTGAATCAATACTATAAGCTTGTTGAAATTGTTCAAATGCTAATGAATACAAAAAATTATGCAAATAACCAAGACCCAAAATAAAATGTTCTTGTGCTAAACTATTATTTGTACTTGTTGGAAATTGAATATATTGTTGGCCAAGAGATGGTTGAAATTCATAGCATGAACTTTCTTTTATTGATAATACTAACAGTAGAGGAAGTAAAATCAAATTTTTAATCAATTTTTCATCCGATCGAATCTGTATTCTTCGTCTTGTGCACATTGATTTAATGTATTGTATGCAACAATTATTGATTCGGCTATGATTCGATCTGAAAGAGTCTTGTAAGAATGATTGACAATCTTTAAAATCTTCTTGAGAAACGATCGTTGCTTGACGTTTCGTTTGAAAAAAAAACGAGGAATCCGTCAATGTTGTATGAATATTATGAAAAGAGACATTCTACAATCGGTTTCGATCTTTCTCCAGAGTGACTGTATTGAGATGACAATTTAGGTGTGAATTAGTTACTACCTATATTCAAGAGAAAGATATCGGTAGCACTACCATCTTGCTTATTTATAAGAACACACCTAGGATTCAAAATAAATATCTACTGTGATATGTTCTGACTAGGTCGCACAGAAAACTAGTTGAAAAGATCAGTATGTAAATGGACAGAAATCAAAGCTACCTCTTCCGATAATCTACTAGCTATTCTCAGCGTTCTGAGTTATTTGGTCCTTACCCTAACTGCCAAGTAATTGCACATCTGTTCATTCTATATTAATGTGTGTATGAGGTGAGCGCAATTCAATCATTTCCCATCTCGTCAATTTTTAATAAAAAAAAACAACAGTTGACCACGGTTCTTTAAAAAACCGACGATTCGAACGGTTTTCTTCTTTTTTATCATTTTTCTATAAATTTCACTACTGAATTAATGTTTTCTATCTCAAAAATATCGATTGAAAGTCCAAAAAGACCATATTTCTATGCCACAGTAAAGTGTGTCAGATGGTGTCACTAAATTTCCTATTGGTTAAGTCATTGAATGAATGGCTATTTCGGTAGCACGCTCTTTAATACAAGAACAGACTCGAAAACGCGAATATAGCTGATGTGACTGGTACTGGCAGCTTCAGCGCTCTGATGAACAGAAGGAGCAGCGATTCCGACTAAAATCTAACAATTTTGTAAGAGTTAAAAAATATTGATGCGCTGTGATCCAAAAAAATAATAAGCAGGAGAACCGCGGTTAACCGCCGGTTTTCGAGCGGTTTGAACGACATAGCTTATTTATCTCTTTTGCCGCATGATAACGTCTTGTTTCAGAAATTAATGCTTGCTAATACGCGATTATTAACTTAGTATATTAGTCAGTTCCTAATCTCGCTCTCTAAGATAGAAAACACGTATTTCTACTACGTTCTCTTCCCTAAACTATAACATAATGATTCAAACTAGTTAAAAAATGTTGAAAACTAAAGCTATTCTCTTGCAAGATTAGTTGAATATTTGGTATATCCTCTTTTTATGTTGACCTATGTTTTTTCCTCTAACATATAGCTGTTAAGCAAATCTTTTGTTCTTTCTCACCTTCTAAAAATGCGATCGATGATTCGACAAATATCGCCGTTTTTGAAAGAGAATGTGATATGCGCGGCTTTCTGCGAAAAGCTGTTTGAAGGTTGATCTATCTTTTGTTTTGACGGAGCTCACACTATGTCCCCTACGATAAAGCAATAGAATTACATTGTATTATTTTGTCCTCGAGTTACATCATGTCAAGTGACTTCTACTTATCTTTTTCTAACTCATATAATATTTCGAGCGTGTTTGACAGTAAATAGTGATGCTGCAAAAAACTACAAACGATACATTTTAAGCATCTCTACTCACATAGTTCATCTTTGTTCACTATCCTTTGATTTTGATATGAAACTGAAGAAAGACAAAAGTCCAACCTCAGGTAAATGATATCTTATTCCATTCAATAGTGTCAAACTACATTCAAACAGTAATTACGAGCTGTGCGCGTTGGTTAAATACTAATAAAATACTGATTATTATCTACGCAAAACAGATAAAAATTGTTCGCGTTCTCTTTTACTAGTCCTTCACACGTAAACAGACGACGAAGAACAAAGTTCTTGTCAATATTGCACAATATTTCGTCGTACTTTCTTAGCAAGTTTCAATATTCGATTCTTATGAAGAACTCGGCTAGGTTCGATGATTTATCGGGTGTGGGTGTGAGAGTCGGGGTGGGTGTGGGTGTGGGTGTGGGTGTGGATGTGAGTGTAGGTGTGAGTGTGGGTGTGGGTGTGGGGTGTGGGTGTGGGTGTGCGTGGGTGTGGGGTGTGGATGTGGATGTGGGGTGTGAGCGTAGGTGCAGATGGCAAGGATACCTACACTCACACCCATACCCACACCCACGTCGACACCCACACCCACATCCATACCCACACCCACTCACACCCACATCCACATCCACACCCACCCACCCACACCCGCACCCACTCACACCCACATCCACATCCACACCCACCCACACCCACACCCACTCACACCCACACCCAACCCACACCCACGCCCACGCCCACCTACACCCACATCCAAATCCACACCCACACCCACACCGACCCACACCCATACCGACCCACACCCATACCGACCCACACCCACACCCACACCCACACCCACACCCACCTCCATACCCACACCCACACCCACACCCACACCCACCTTCATACCCACACCCACACCCACACCCGAGCGTGAATACGCATGAAAATCAATATGTTGAAGCTATTTTCTGGAAAAATCGAATAGCTTCGAAATGGTTAACTTATTTTATTTATCGATATATGTATATCCAAAAAAGTATCGTTAATCACGTACATACATATTTAACGCAACATAATAGAAAATAAGAAGAGAAGAGAAGAAAAGAGGTAATCATAGAATAAAGAGTGAAAATAGAAAGAAAAGCATCAAGGGACAGAAATGAGGATGATTCACCGTTAAAAATGGTCCACCCCTACCCCACACCAGACCTCACATCCCACTCCACCCCATATTCGAAAGAAGGATTCCATTTGCGAGAATGAGCTCTAGGTCACGGTAGCTGTTTCCTCCCCACCCCTCCCCCACACCCCAACATTTGCATTTTCTTCGACAGTCCACTGCAAATATTAGACTCTTCTTAACTAATTAATATGATTCGTTTTTGCTCTGATTTTCTTACGAATTTATTTCTAGTTTTATTAGACGAGAGAGTAATTATGAAAAGTGCGTCACATATGTACTAGACCAAGCTGCAATGCTTCTTCATAAGCCTGAATGCTACGCGTGAGTTTGTTTCCAAGATAGGTTTGTTTATGTGGTTCCCGCATGTATTGAACTAGTTGCGACGAAGGTATCGAAGCGCTCAGAAGTTGGTCTATTTTTAACGCACATTGTGTGATGAAATGATAATAGCATGTTTGTGCAATGCTATCAGTCATACGTTTTTCCACTACCTAAGAGAGAAACGGAATTGTAAGAATCTTTTATTCGATATTCTATTTGAAACGTTATAGAAGATTCATTAAAGAAATAAAGTGAAGGTAGTACATCCTTTGATCTCAGATGTCTCTCAAGGATAAAGTCGAATATTTTACCTTTGAGTAAGCATGTAACGCAATCTGAATGCCTTGTGCAGCTTGTGCTTCATTGGATACGGATGCATAATTAACTGTGTCCGTAGACTTCTTTGTGATTGAAGTTAATATTGTTTTTGGTCTAACAGAAACTGAAGAGGATGCAGCATTTGATACGTTGTGATCATCATTTTTCTTTTTGTCCTTTTCTTTCAATTTATTCACAGTGTCCATATAATAGTGATTGAGTGTAAATACACGTCGTTCCATATCGAGTATTTCTAGAACACATTCCAATAAAATTTCTTTCACTTCGTTAAACTGTTTGATGACAATTTCTTTTAAACGTTCTTTCAGACGAGAATAATCGTTATTGAAAGCCTGTTCGAATAATCGTAGCAAACACTGAGACATATATTCATGTATCTCATCGACCACATGGCGGCAGCAGTGAGACAATTTCTGTAGTTCTTTTCGAAAGAGCCCTACAATAATTTGATAGCTAGGAAAATTAGGTAGAGAAATACCTCCTGTTCGATCAATTTCGCGAAGTACGATTTTATGGTATTGATTTGAAAAAAATCCGTGAAAATTTTTCTAAATTCACTTTGAAATTTACGCTGTAAGCGGTAAATATGATAGGCGATATGATTTTCGTCGTTCTCATCGGTTATTAGATCTTCTTCTATCTCGGATATATCATCTTCAACATCCGAATCCATGCCATCGCTAGCAAGAATTTCGATAGCTCCGAATGTGGCAGGAACTTCATTACCTTCCATCGATGCTACCTGATCGTACTCGCCTTTTACATTATCATGAATGCTTTCGCGATAGGCGTTGATCATCGATTGAAAATTTGTCCAACATTCAATTTCGGTATTCATAGAAGCCGGAATCTTTTTCAGTCGAGCCTTTTTTTCGGCTATTTGTTTTCTTAATTCTTTGATAATATGCGGAAATGTAGAACGAATGCGTTCTTGTTGAATGGTAGCCAGATGTTGAACTAATTGCTCACTACCTTTCAATTCGTCTGGTACATTTTGAAATGCTTCTTGATGTTTAATAAAGAACTCCTTCTCTCGCTTTTTCATCTCATCGAATGAAATATTCTGATCAATTTCATGTTGGTTTCTATTAAGAACAGCAACGCAGCCCAGTTGAAGTTCCATTGAACCTAAGCCACGACCTTGCAGTTTTTCTGCGATGCCCTTATCGTATTTGTCAATTTTGGAGACTGCAATCAGTTGTCGCTGACAGGATGGATCAAATACTTTCGAAGTTTCATCGATTCTGACGTGGTAAAATCGACTGAAGCTGGAATGACGTGTAAAACGATCTAAATATGTCAGATCAATAAACCACATAGATAAAACATGTGACCAATCATCAGTGCTCGCACGAAGGTCCCAATATTAGGGGGGTGTATGGCGAATTCGGGGGGTAGAGAAGTGTTTTCAGGAAAAACTTCTAAAAAAATCGTAAAATTTAGGTTGAAATCGGCCTTTGCGACTGGAGAAAACTGAAAATTTTTGATTATTAGGGGAGTGCACACCCCCCGCTCGCGCGGGGCCTGCCAATCATATGGTGAAAACTTTTGGCACGCTCTCGGACAATTTGACGGTAATTAAACTTTCTTGTTAACTTAATGTCACTGAAAACTACGAGTTGAGAGCGTTAGAATTAGTGTCAAAACCGTTTTTCTTCGATTTCAGATTACCTCTTGAAGGAAAGCAATGTTATAGACAAGAATAAGTCACTATATATCTCATCTTGAGGAATGCTCATCTTTTGAATCAGCAAGGATTTCTCTCAGACTGATTGGCTCAGAATAATAGTCCTGAGTAGGGGTGATGCATTAGAATTAACATTAGCATTTATTAATACTAATTCTAATGCTTTAAGCATTAGCATTTTTGTAATACTAATGCTAATTTACCACCCCTAATCCTGAGAGCAAAAGCCTAGAAACGTTGTTCAATGATTTTTTGGTTCATTGTCTACAATCATAATATGGATTCCTCTGTATTTTCTATCGTTCATCTTTTCATTCGTATGACTTTTTCTTCTTCTTTGTAATCGCTCATTTCAAACTGATCAGTTAAGATTAGGTAGGAACAAATGCATTCTCAGCATATTGGATCTTCTTGTTTCCGTTGAGGAAACTTTTATTTTGTGTTTTTCTTATGTTACACTTCAACAAAAAATAGTAGCGGTATCTTAATCAGAAAAAAATTCATATGCTTACCGCAGTGAGTGGTGTTCAATATATTTATTGATTAAGTTCAAAATTTGTTCATGAATATTTTCTGCTTGACCAGGCAATGCATTCCGTGTGATACCCGGAAGATCAATCAGGGTCAAATCATACATAATATCGCGCTTGTAAACTGTTAAGTAGATGGGATTTGAACTGACATTGACGCCTTTACCGGCGATTTCTGATGTTAATCGAGTGACTTCATCGGCAATCTTTGTCAAATCATCAATACGCGTCTCCGACGTCAAACCAACACTACCACGTATTGTTGCATATTCTTTATCTTGAGCTGTTTTCATCCGTAATTCTAGTGGACAGCGGGTACAAATATTTTGCGCACGAGGCAATTGAATACCAGATATGGCTTTCAATACAGATGATTTACCCACAGATTGATCCCCAACGACCACAATTTCCGATAGAGTTACTTTTTCACCATGTAAGAATTCACACATCTTGTCAATAGCCAACAAGAGACCACGCGATTCATCACTGTTTAATTGCTCACCTAGCATGATGCTTGAAATCGAATGTTGTGACCAGTTAATATCGTTTCAATGTTCGCTACCTTTTTTTCACTCCTATTTAAATGTCAGTGACATTGGGAAAAAACCCAGACGCAAATTTCTTTTTATTCACATAAAATAATCAGCCGATAGTTAAGTAAACAGCGAGAAGTCATGAAAATAGTTCAAGAAGGTTCTATTGGATTGTTGTCTAAACTAGTACCGAACACTACCTCTTTTTTTTGTCATATAATAAATAAATATTATCGACTTCGTCCTTTTTTTGCCTGACGGTAACGCATGTTCTATGTGTACCATGACTCACCTGCAAAGATCAAGAAAAAGTTACCTGAGTGCTCACTTTCATTTCATTCTTTCTCAATAAGAAAGACAATCTATTTAATGTTCGTGCCATATATAAAGGCATAAAACTCCGGAGCAAATATCTTGAGAGCAGAACAAGATATAAAAGACGGGTTTTCGCCATTAGGAAGAGGACTCTAGAGACGTCAGCGTATAGGAAAATAAATAGGTAAATGAATGGCTAGTGTCGGTTTGTGCTCATTGGAAGAGTTGAGAGCCATGTATTGGAAATGTTTTCCGACAAATTTTTAGATTCAAAGGTAATCATTAGATACAGAAAGCAGAGTGCTTCCAATTTCCATAAGGCTGAGCTCGCTAGCTTGTTTCGTTCAAGAGCTATAGACATTTCCCTGAGAGTCTCGAGATCGACCTGATGATGGGTATGGGTGTCGGTGTGGGTCTGGGTGTAGATGGGGGAGTGGGTTTGGAAGTGGAAGCATTAGAGGAGACTCAGACTCACACCCACAACACACCATGATACTCCTGGATAGATCATGACCTTATGCATGAATATCGAAGTAAGGGAATAAGTACACAGATATGCATTTGATATTGTCAGCTATTGTTCCTGCAAGATCGAATCCACCCACACCCATCCACACCCACACACACCCATCCACACCCACACACACCCACCCACACCCACACCCACATCCACTCACACCCATCCACACCCGCCCACACCCGTTTGTTTTGGAAGTATAATTGTATTTGTACGGTTCACTCGTAATTACTATTTTGTATATTATCTTCTGAAATTCAATAGAAAATTATCAAACTATGTTTCACTCATCCTCAAGCTATCTTCTTCTTTTTTCTTATTTATTTTCCTATCCTTTCTTTTCTTTTCCTTTTTTCTTTTCACCAATTTGTGTTATGTAGAGCCCTGGTGATTGAAATTTTAATAAAGACCACGAAACGCGTCGACAAATACGTTTCTATATCAAACTACTTAGCACATACATGCATAATCTATTTCGTCCTATTGTCAACGTCGATTGCTGAAAAGCGAAAACTGAGAAGCGATGGATTAAACTTGTATTCTATGATACGTCTGGTCCGTTATTATGTTATTATGGTTTAAATTAAAGTTGAAATTCATATTTTTATTTAAAAAAGCAGAACAAATAATCACTGTTTTGTGTGGCATTGGACAGGAACGACGATAAGTTTTGCTGATACTCCCGATTTTGCCGAGACGAAATGAACTTAACCGATGGTTATTACGGAGAAACATTCTAGCCTTTCGTTCTTTACATTGGGTATGGGTGTGGGTGTAGGTGTGAGCAGGAGAAGGAGTGTGCGTGAACAAAGTGAGACCAACACCCACACCCATATGCACACTCACAACCATACCCATATCCACATTCACACCCCACACCCACCCATTTACACCCATATCCACACCCACACCCACACCCACATCCACACCCACACCCACACCCACACCCCGCATGTCGGAAAAGGTTCCTTTGCGGTGTTTTCGAATTTTTACTTTAAAAGTTTTTCGCTTTATTATTTTCTCTAAAGTTCCGAAATATCGATAGATATCGAATTTTATGGAGTATCTTGTAGCATATTTCAAATTTCAGCGGAATCGTTTTCTTGAAAACTTTTCAATCGTTATTGTGCTGGTTTGAATGTCGTAGTTGAACGACTGAATGGTAGTTAATCTTTCCAACTTGCCACTGACAAGAAAAACTCTTGGGAAAAACGAATTTGATATCTTTGTAGAGCGAAAAATTCTGTATCGAATGAGCTTACAATGGAATCTTTGAACTGCGTTTTCAGTCTTACAAAAAAAAGAAAATAAAGGTGTTCCATTTTTTACGGGTCACTCCGTACGTTCGAACAACAAATACAAAATTTGACTGTTCTTGAGATTCAATCAATGAATCGAGGGAGTGCGAATGAGATTTTACCTTGTCTAGATGAAATCTTGGGGAGTTGATCGCGTGAAACCGTATGTTTCGACGTGATCTTGGTGAAGAACAAGGCTGGTGTTAGAAGATTCTTGTTTTACTACGTGTGGAGTTTTGTAGGTTCTATCATTATTTTCAAAGCCGACGCTTTTTTATTATATAACTTCGTTTGATCAAACAACTCAAATGATGTACCTAAAGTATATTCTATTCTTTTCTTCATGACTTATTACATTATTTAGTATTATCAAATATTAAAATCATCGTGTTCTTTATTATAAATTAATATTAAATATTATTGCTTTCTCTCCGTTCACATTTGTTTACACTGTCAGTTATCAGGTCCATTTCTCGAAGTGGTATAAAACGTGTCTTTTTAACAATTTTGTAAACAACAAACATGATCACAAACACCGGCAATATTACATAACCGGATAGTAAGGTAGATAAGTTGAATGAATGCTTAGTACATGTAGAATTTCCTTGTTCAAGAATATTATGGTTGAGTGTGTATGTATTAAATCCAGAAGATTCTTGGTCTAACATAGTACAATTGACAGTCGTTGTAGTAAATGCAGAATACCCTTGTCCGAAGACACATATAATGATAAGTAAAGAGGCCAAGAATGGTCCCACTGGAAAGAATAGTGCCTTATAAATAAGGTCATTCAATGAATAACCTTGTAGAATATATGCTCGACGAAATCGCCAATGTGATATAGCAATTCCAAACCAGGCAATAAAACCCATCACACTAGTCATATTGACAAGCCATATATATATGACTTGGTTTCCAACGAATGAGAGACCAAAAAGAGAGCTTGCGAGAACAGTTGTTAACACCAAACACCAAATAGGAATTCCACCTTTATTTAGATGACGAAAAATACGAGGTGCTTTACCTTCCATAGCCAATGTCCAGAAAATACGTGTACATAAGTAAAGACCAGAATTACCAGCTGACAATATCGTTGTAAGAATGACAGCATTCATAATATGCTCTGCTCCAGGGATACCAGATTTTTTAAATACCAATGTGAACGGTGATACAGCAATATTATCAACACCACCTATTTTAGCAAGATTTGGATCATTATACGGGATAACAAGACCCATAACGAAGACGGCACCAACAAAGAACAAAACAATACGCCATATAGTTCCGTTCATTGCACGAGGCACATCCCGCTTTGGATTAGCACTCTCACCAGCAGCGATACCTACAGCTTCAGTTCCCTATATAATCACAAAGGAACCTTTTATCAACATATTTCATCTTTCAAATTTATATTTATATATAATTAGGATATTCGTTGCAACTATTAGATTACTCGTGCAATCATAAACTATTCTACACAAATAAAGATGTCAATGAAAGCAGGGTAAATTCTTTCGGAAGGAGTACTACAGTTATAACCATTTAATACGAAAATTTTTAAACTCTCAGAACTACTACAGAACTTGATATCTTCAAAGCAAAAATCACATTTATAAAATTTGAAATGATGCCACAATGGTTTGCGATCATGGATCCTTAGAGCTTTCCATGCCAAAATTCGATTGCTTGGATTGCTCATTTTAAATGATGGAAGTTTGGACCTTTTAGAATAGATACTAGTCAATGATAGAAACATTTTATAAAGCGAAAACTTTTTCTTCGCCACTTACTTTACATTCAAAAGATTGGTCTTTTGATAGCTCAATTTCTTCAACATCCAATAAGATTTAATTATCAATAATACACGTAGTTTGAAAAGCCTATAGTCAAAGCAGATCGTAGAGTATGGCATGTGTTTGTGAAGAGGAGGATTTTCATGATTTGAATGTAAAGTGAACTGAGGAGAAAAAAGTTTTCGTTTTGTAAAACATTTGTATCATTGACTAGTGTCCATTTTAAAAGCTTCAATCTTCCATCATTTAAAATGAGTAAGCCTAAGAAATCGAGTTTTGGCTTGGAAAGCTCTTAGAATCCGTGATCGAAAACCATTGTGACATCATTGCAAAACTTTATGGATGTGATTTCTGTTTTGAAGATATCAAGTTCTGCCGTAGTTCTGAGAGTTTAAAAAGTTGTCTATGAAGTCGATGTCAACTCTGGTACACTTCAGAATCGACTACTGAGCAGTTCAAGTCACTGAAAACAGACTGAATATGAAGGTGAAAGTGAGATAAGAAATAATTGTAAAATGGAAGAAATATAAAATTTGAAATAACATCTAAATCTAGTTATCGAATTGTATATTATTATGAAAAAGCATTCTCACTTGAAAAGCAAAACCAGAAATGATCGACGTGGTTATTATACCAGCTACTCCACCAACAAAGGGCGCTTTGTCCAATTTCCAATTTTCGAAGCCGTATGTTTTTCGAGGTTTACCTACGGCACCTGTATCCACTAAAATACCAATTAACAGGAAGACAAGCACAGTAACTACTTTGATCATTGCAAACCAATACTCAGCCTCGCCGTAACCTCTAACTGTGAAAGCATTCAATAAAAACATAATTGCCATTCCTAATATTGACCATATAATACTGGGAAAATGCGGCAGCCAAAATTGTACGATGATGCCAGCAGCCACTAACTCTCCTGCGATAGTTGTCACCCATGAAAAGTAATAATTGTAGGCTAATGCAAAGCCGAATGCTTCATCCACAAAACGACTACCAAATGTATTGAAAGAACCACTAATGGGAAATTGAGTCGCAAGTTCAGCTGTAACAAATGTTAATGCATTGATAATTTTTGTTAACAGTGAGATTTATATGAATAACCTATTCTCTTCTCATTCAAAAGTGATCAGAATAAATAAATATTACTATATAGTTCAAAACAAGTTATTATTCATTGAGATCAACTCTAATATAATTAAGAATAAATTAATTTCGAAAACACTGAAAAGATCGAATGGAACTTCCTTAAGAAGATATTCGCATATTGATCGTTTAGAACACGAAAAAAATGCTTTCGTCATAAAATAGATAAAAAAAAAGTATTTGAAGAAATATTCAAATATGTTCAACTACAAATCACTGAAAATTAGTAGAAGATATTTAAAATAAAAGCGCAACGCTCAAGTAACAAAAATATTTCTAACATGCGTCTCAGCTTGTTATTCTGTTCTTCTTTAGTATGTATTATTGTGATCTTGTGTCTGTTTTTTCCTTTAATGTGTTATATTCTATTTTCTTCTGTTCTCTTCTCTGTTTGATACGTGCTTGATATGGTGAGATATGTGAGACGATAAATATATTCGGTGTTTTTTTTTGTTTTGCGATAGTAAGAGAAAGAGAATACAAGTTAAATCACTAACACTACAGACTTAAAATATGATTTTGAGTCTTGTTTATGTCAAATAATGTCTTTCGATCTAAATCAAGCTTCGAAATATTTCTCTGTTTAATGTACTTTCAGAACTTTGTGAAACTCACATATATTTTCGAAGAAAATACTGAGTGTAAGATGAAGAGCACGTTTTTACGGCTATTTCCCTCCCCTCTCCCACTCCTTCCCATTACAGACACTTAGCAACGCAGACCTCCATTACAGACATCTCCTCCCCGCATTACATGCCTTAGCAATCGAGAACAGCAGGCATCAGACTGTTTAGAGTTCATTTGCAAAATTAACTAAGTTTTAGTTTTGAAAAATAGTACATATCATTTTGTTTATGGACTGATTAATATATGTAATAGTGTGTAACATCTGCTGTAGATATCATGGACATGTAACATAGACTTATTTGTCGATTGCTTCAATGATTATTATAATAAGAATGTTAAGTTAAGAAAAATGAATAAAAGTTATGAAAAATAATGAGCAAATAACAACAATGCAACAAAAAATCAGGCGCTCGTAGAAGAAATAAATGATTTCTGTTCGAAATACAGGAATTAGAGAGGTGCTTATTGTGATGTTCGATTATCCTGCTAAACTACTATATTCTACAAAAGATTTTTCAGTTTACTTATTTTATATTAGTTTAATGAAGCTAGAGAACATATGTGAGTTTCACATTTTAGCCTCAAAGAGGCTGCGCTAACAAGTTTTTTTAAAAATAAAATAGTTTTTCTTAAATAAATGCTGCTCAATGTATATGTTACGGTCAAAATTGGAACCCGATCAAATTTTGAATTTGTCCGAACAAAATCAGAGTTCTAGTTTCGTCCGAACGACATTAAAAATGGACTATAAGTAAGTTAATCAAGTTTAAAAAGTTAGAGTGTGAACAAATAAAGAGTTTCCTTTTTATTTCAGACAGTAATCATTTGTATCAAACAAGCCACAGCTCATATTATTTTAACCTATTCACTCATATTTTTACAAGATCGCGGTTTACAATTATATCAAATTTGAGGAAGTTTGTCGTTTGTTCTTTGATTGATTCGTGGAAGAAAACAATGTAAATAGGAAAGAAGCAAGAGAGGATGAGTCAAAAGTCACTCAATTTCATGATTCATGATGTCCCATAAACTTATCGCCTGTACAGACCAACCACTCTTCGGATTAGTTTCTTTTATATCCGTCGATTTTGTGCTAGGTGAAACAAGTCTTGTTCGCTGCGCCCACACTATTCTATGATGTCGTTCAGCCATTCTCTACATGGACGTTCTCTTCGGAGTTTTCCCTTCATTTTCGCGAACATTGTCTGTTTGATCAACCTATTATCGTTCATTCTACAGATATGGCCGAATAATCATTTTCCTTTTCTTTATTATGTCTACTATGGTTTCTTCTTTCGATATCTTTTTCCTTATATCTTCATTGCGTACCATGTCTTTCCAACTAATTCTTAGAATCGGTCGGTAGCATTTCATCTCGAATGCGAGTAGTTTCTTTTTGTCAGCCTCTTTTATGTTCCATGGTTATGAGGCGTATAAGAGCAAGCTGAAGACGCATGTTGCCAGAAGCTTAAGCTTGTTCTTCACTGTCAGTTTCTTGTCGTTTCATATGTGTTTCAGAGTAGTTATTGCTTCTGTTGCTTTACCTATCCTCCTTCTGATTTCTTCTGAGTAATTGTTGTTCCATATTTGTAGGCTTCCTAGGTATCGGATATTTCCAACGTTTTCTATTGTTTTTTCTGCTATCTATACTACTTGTTCTATGTTTCGATCTCCGAATACCATTGTCTTGATTTTCGTTGCGTTCACGATGAGTTCTGCTTTTTCAGCAGCTATTCTGGTCAACTCGACTTGGTTTTTAAAGGAGCTACAATCTTCGTCTATTAGGTCGATATCATCTGCAAATCTTAGGTTGTTTATGAGTGTTTCACTGATGTTGATTCTATAGGTGTTCTGTTTCACCTAGCCCATTACTCTTTCGAGGTATGTGATGAAGAGTAACAGTGACAGAGGATCTCTTCGTCTGGTTTCTACATCTGTTTGGAACTACTCGAATCGGTCTTTGCCAATTCAGACTGCTGATTACGCCTTTTCGTATATCTATTGTAGTAGAGGGATCATCTTTGTTTCTATGCCATACAATTTTAGCACACCCCATATGATTTTGTGTTTGGTTGTATCGAATACTTTTTGGAAGTCTATGAAACAGCTGTATATTTTCTTTTCCTGTCTTTTGCCTTCTCTACTATTAGGCCTGAGTGTCACGATTTGGTGTGTAGCGCTTCTGTCTTTCCTAAATCCTGCCTGTTCTTCGAAGAGGTGGAGTCGAGTTGATTTTTGAGCCTGTTTAGCAGCACGGTTAGTAGAAATTTTCCTGTATGGTTGATGAGGAAGATCGTTTGGGAGTTCTCGCATTCACTGAGATCTCCTTTCTTGGGTATTGGTACTAGAATGGATTTACCCCATTTTTCTGGGTTCGTACCTTCGTGACATGCTGTGTTACAGAGATTGTGAATTTGATGTTCTAGTTGCTCCTCTCCGGCTTGAAGCATTTCCGCTGTGATTCCGTCTGAACCTGGACTTTTGTTCCTTTTTAGTGCGCGTATCGCTTCTTGTACTTCTGGGTATAGTATGCCTTGAGGATGCTCGGTGTTCGTAGGTGTGATTACCTCAAGTTCTTTTATCATCCTACCCCCTCCTCCGTGGTTCTTGTATAGATTGCCGCAGTACTCCGTCCGTCTTTATTTTATTTCTTCTTCCAACTGTAGCATTGTGTCGTCTTCATCTCATATCACGTTTTTCCGAGGTGCGAACTTTCTAGTAGCATTATTATTAGGTTGTATGCTTGCCTGATATTTCTAATTTTTAGGGCCTTTTCGACTTCTTCACATTGTTGCCGTATCCACTGTTCCTTGTCGTGTCGTGCTGTTTTCTTAACTTTCTTGCAGATGCCTTTGTATCGCTGTGTTTTCTGTAGACATGTCTTTTATCTGTTTCGGCTTTCGTTTTTCGTCTGCTAGCTTTAGTATTTCTTCGCATATCCCGGCTTTCGTGGTTATTTTTCTAGAAAATATAGTTGCTTCTATTGCTTCTTTGATTACGTCTTCTGTTTTCGTTGCGTGCTCATCTAGGTTACTTGCTGGAAGGATGTTTCCTATCTTTTTTGCTAATTTATCACTGTAGGATTGTCTTACTTTTTCGTTGCTTAGAAGGCATTGCACGTAAGCCATGACCAACGTTGCTCAATCGATGTCACTGATTTCGCTGATATTTTTACAGTAGGAAAAACCTAACAGACTTAAGAAGAAACTGAAAATTTCTGGCTCAAACGAATGAGCTATTTTGGAGATATAGACGATATAAGTATGAGGGGGTAGATCCCATTTGGAGTACCTTATAGTGCAATATTTCCCAGTAAAGTTTCATTTTCTCAAGAACGACAAGAGTTATAACAGAGATTTTTTTATCACAGATACTATCGAGTGTGGGCTATCTTTTGATGATATTAAAACTATCTTATCATCAGATAACATTTGCTGGATACTATATACAATGTTTGGAAATAGTGTCTCCGGAGATAAGACAAGTTGGGAGAATCAGCTCAATAAAATAAATTAAGAGTAGTCTCATTTGAGAGAGCACATCAAAATGCATCGACTGACGTTTTCAAAAGTTTGTGGTATTGAACTTGGGTAGCAAAAATTTCTTCAACAAGACTGAAAAGACCAAATTGGGAGCCCGATTCTCACTATGCAGATCGATGATTTATTTCCAAATGTTTGATTTAAGTGTTTCAGATGAAAGCCCACGTCAAGTGTGTGGGTGTGGGTGTGGCTAGGGTCTCGGTTGGGGTGTGGATGTAGGTGTGGGCCTTTATGAACTCAAACACCCACACCCACACTCACACTCACACTCACCATTTATGGTAAAAAAGTCTTGGTTATACGTCTTGGTGTTCTCGAGAAAATGGTCATTTACTGGAAAGTATTGCGCTATAAAGTACTCTAAATGAGATCCATCGCCACATACTTGTATCGCGTATATCTCGAAAATGGCTCATCCATTTGAGCTGAAATTTTTGAGCTTCTTCCTAACTTTGCTAGGTCTACCTCCTGTAAAAATATCAGTCAAATTGAGAAGATCAATTGAGCAACGATCTGCTGGGATTGGTCTTGGTTTACGTGCAATGCCTCTTAGTTGGCTCATGTTGACTCTCTGACTTTGGTGTACTTTGTTGTACATCTTCTTAAGTCGCAACCTGATACACTCTAGAAAAAATAGGTACACTACCGAATCCTTTTAAGTTCCGCAGGAGCTACGAAATCTAAACTAGTTCTGCCCGCGGGTACATGGATAGAATCTTTACTACGAAACCAATTTAAGGTCCGTGGAACCAAAAAAAGGTTCGGTATCAAATAGACGAAGCTGTAAAAGTTTCGCATTAAACCATAAAGGATTCGTCTCAAACCTGAGTGGCTTCATCTATTTGATACCAAACTTTTTTTTCGCTCCACCTATCTTAAAATGGTTTTCTAGCAAAGGTTTCACCCATGTGCCCGTGGGAAGAACCAATTTAGGTTTCGTAGCTCCGACGGAACTTAAAAGGGTTCGCTAGTGCACCTATATATTTTCTTACAGAGTATTACATAGTACTAGCGAATGGTCTGAGCTGATGTCTACGCTCTGAAATGTTCTACAGTTGATGACCGATGGCTTCCATCTCTATTGAATGAGATTTATGTCTATCATATTCTTATGCACGCCATCCGGCGATGCCCATGTCCACTTTTGCTTTGGTTTCTGTTGGAATCTCGTATTACATATGTAAAGATTGTGTACCTTTGCGAGTTTTAGGAGATTTTCTTCTCTTTCATTTCTTTCCCTATATCCATATTTTCCCATCACGAGTTTCCAATCTATATAGATAATGTTCAGTTTGTGTCTGTTTGCTTCTCTCTGCCGAGTCAAAGGTTAGAGGTCAAAGGTTGAAGGTCAAATAAGGCTATAAGGAGAAGGGCCAAGGGCTATCATATGGATGACCGATAGGCCCTCAAGAGCTATTATATGGGGGTACCCATAGATAGGGATGCACCAGTTCCAGTTCTGACTGGGTACTGAGTCCTTTGATATTTAGTCCATTAGTCGAGTAGTACTTTCTTTTCGCGTATATTGCCATACAGTGATTTTTAGGCTGTTGAAGTAGTGAAATAAGTTATGATACTAAATCCATTGGCTAATCATATATTTCTATATATCAATCGTTATAATTTAGAATACTATAAATGAATTTCATGTTTTCAGGGTGTGGGTATGGGTATGGCTAGGATGTAGATGTGCGTGAGTGGATTGCGGGTGTGGGTGTTGTTTGGATGGATATGGGTGTGGATGTTGTTTGGATGCGGGAATAGTTAGAATGGCAATAACGACACCCATCCCAACGTCAAACCAACCCCCCACACCCACACCCTTAGAAAAGAGGGAAGTACCAATAGATTAGCGGAATAAACGTCAAATGACTAAGTACCCAGTCCGACTGGGACCCAGTTACTGGCACTGGTGCACATCTACCCATGGGTCCTCCAGGGAGTATGGCAAGAAGAGAGTAAGACAATAAGGGGATAATGCTACAAGAGCTACCAGGGATATAAGGCTATAAGGCCGAAGGCTAATGGGCTATAAACATATGTGCGATATAAGAGTATGAGGCCGTAGAGCTACGTATCCCTATATATAATATCGAGTGTCTGTATGTCCGTGACCGAATGAAAAGTTAAACGTCCGTCATCAGACGTTAGAGGCAAAACAAACAGCCGTGCAGTATGCACGGGCTCTCGCTAGTCTGTAATATCGCTGCCAACTTTTGCGTTCCAGTCGTCCGTTATAATGGCTATGGCTTTTCTGTGTGTCCTGGCTAGTGTTTCCTCGATGCTGTTGCAGAACGCTTCGATATCCTTCTCTCAGGATGAGGAGGTTAATACGTAGACGTATATTACTGTGATCTTGAATGGTGCTGCGTTGAATCTTGCTGTGGTTATTCGTGAGCTATTGGATTATATCCTATTAGTGTCTTTTTAGCTTTTGTATTTAGTAGCAATCCTACGCCTCTTGCGCGTGTGTCGTCTTCTTCTGATCACACGAAATCTACACTTCGATGTTTCACATTTTCCTGTCCAGTGCACTTCTGAGATACCAATGATGTCATATCTGAAACGTTTCATCTCATTTCTAAGCCGTTCTAGTTTTCCAGCTGCTCGTAGTGCCTGGGCGTTTCATGTACCAACTGTCTGTGTGCCTTTTGTCAGTTTTAGTTTGTGCGTGTTTGTTGTCGTACTGTTCGTGTTTGTCGGTTTTCCAGTAGCCAATTTTTCGCCTCTGCCCTGGTTACTTGACAGAGGACGTGGGCCTTGTTCACCAGGACGACTTCGGAGCCGATATGATTTTCTACTGTGATCGTTCATGATTGGTTTCTATCGTTTTTTACAGATGGCGACATCTGCATTCCTTTTCATCTAACGCTCTTCTTACGAGGGAACCTTCCCAGGTGTTAATCGCCGATCGAGCTCATATTTTGTTCATAACCAAAACTCGATGAGACTAGCAGAAGTCCGAAAGGATTCATCCCGATACGCTGTCTTTCCAGAGTTACGACTGTTTTACTATTTTTTCGACCTTTGGCAATGGTATTTCTAGTGAAGCCCACCCATAGAATTTTGACCTGAAATTTTGTTCATAAACAGATGTCATGGCGACTAGAACATTCTAAAAGTCTCAGCTAAAACGAACGTTTCTTTCTCAAAATATTGAATTTTCAAGGAACGATCATATTTCAAAGGGAAAGGTCAAAAAATCGAGCTTCTTGGAAACTCAATTTCTCGAGAAAGAAACGTTTATTTTAGCTGAAACTTTTAGGTCATTCTAGTGGCCATGACATCTGTTGATGGACAAAATTTCAGGTCAAAATGCCATTGTTGGGCTTCACTAGAGATACCATTGCTAGAGGTCGAAAAACCAGTAAAGCGGTCGTAACTCCGGAAGGGCAGCGTATGGGGACGAATCCTTTCAGGCTTATACTAGTCTCATCGAGTTTTACATATGAGCAAAATATGAACTCGACCAGCGAGTAACACTTGGGAAGGTTTCCTCGTTAGTGACTCCGGACTAGCGACTGGGACGAACATCCCAGGATGAGATATTCTGGTCGAGTTCTCATACATATTGACTTTTTAATTCAGTATGTTATCGGTTAGAGAAGTCCGAGACAATTGCGCGTAGGTCACTTCTTCAAGGTCATTACATGACTGGTGATATCGAGATTTGAAGGGTGTGGGTTATTCTTCTTCAGTCATCTACACCCACACCCATTTGTCTCTACTGACAGTGGACTTCTCGGATGATTCACTCATATACACGACGAAGAACGATTGATTATTGAATGAGACAGTATATGACGATGTTTTTCCTCAGAGTAGCAGATAGTCGGTCTGTTCGTTAGAAAACAAACTTACTATACTGCTCCATACAATAGCTAATCTCCCTCGATTGTGTATATCATTGCATCAGTGTTACAGTCCACTGTAGATAAGAATAAAATGGTATCTTGAAAAAGTGCAACATAATATCTTTGAAATTATATATGATAAGTAGACTTCTGCAAAATGGTCATGGCCACGGTCACGATCTCTCGTGACCATGATCGTGACTTAACGGCGAAAAATTTTGATGCTAAAAATCTGACTTTTGTAAAAAAAAACAAGATTTTAATTGGGCTACGGGTTTTCTTGGTTTTATTACAGAGAAAATCCACGAAATCAATTTAAATCTTGATTTTGTAGCGCAAAAATCCAACTAGTAATCCAAAATTTCCGTGACCGTGACTAGTTTCGAAATATCCCCGTGACTTTGAATGTAACGGTGATCAGGCTGCTCGTGACCACGACGTGACGTGATTGAGAAATCGTCATCACGCAGAAGTCTAATGATGAGTAATGCTTTCATTGAGCTTCCAAACAGAGCCAATTTTGCATGAAAATTCAACCCCGTCCTTTTTCACTCAAGGAATCATATATTTATCTAATTCTTCGTAAAACAAATTTCTGACTATTATCTATACATGCAGTTGTACTTTTTGAAGTTGGTACTGTTTTTTCCTTGATACAGTAACCCGCATAAGCTTATATGTATTATTGAATGACACAACTAGATGTCTCTAGAATATTCTACACATTTTGTTCTCCTTTGTGGGACAGAATAGTTAGCTATCTTTCTTGACATTTTTTTTCTTCCTATGAAAATGTATCGAAATATTTCTAGACCAATTCTAATTTTGTCCAGGCAAATTCAGAATTTGACTGCATTCCAATTCTGGCCGTAACATATCTCCATATTTTGCTTGACTCAGTCAATGACAACTACAGTAATATTTAACGTTTCGATCGTTTTCAATGCAAGATTTGATAAATCAACAAAACTAAATATATTTAGTTCTATGGAAGTTATATATATTATTGGTGATCTTCTCAACTATGATCTATAACATTACAAAAGTTTTCCAAAATTTTTTAATATTTTCATCAATAGAAAATGTAATTAATGACTCACAAACATGAAATAATATAATTTCTGTATAAAGATTATTGTTATGATTTACATTATGAAAGTGGCAAAAGATGATCTGTTTTGGTCTTTGAAAGATATAAAAAAGAGAAAATATATCTCACCTAAACTTGTCATGACAAAATAAACCATAACCGAAATAATTAGATAAGAAACAAGAGAGCCACCAGGACCTGCTGATGCTAAAGCTTGACCGGAAGCTAAAAATAAACCAGTTCCAATAGTTCCACCTAATGCAATCATAATCATATGTCGTTCCTTCAAATTTTTATGAAGACCGTCTTTGCTTGGTGCTATCAAGATTTCACTATCATTAAAGCTATTTCCATAAGAGTTACTTGATGTTCCATTTGTGAACCTTTTTGGTAAAATCTTGCTGAATATTTTTTGAATAACATTCGTCTAAAAAAACAGAAATTGACTGATTCTCGAATAATTTATTCTATTTAATCATACGTGAACTTTAGGATCATCAAATTGACCGTTATTTATAAGTGACGATTCTATATTTGAGGACGTTGATGAAATAACACTGATCTAAAATATAAATGGTTTAATTCTTTAAAAATCTCTTAGTGTTTCCTGTACCGGTATTCCATTTTTCTCTAAACTGTTGCCGAGAACGTTTGATGATTTGGAAGCCATGTCCATTATATTTATCTAAAAAATGGAATAAAACTTTCATGCTCGACAATAATATATGGAGAAATGGATATGACATCGTTTACTGCTTTTATAGTAGTTTTTTACCTTCGAAGATTCGTGTTGTTGTTGTTTGAATAACTGAAACAATCTGTATTTTTTTACTTTCTGTCGTTTTCAGATACCGACATGATGCATCTCTTTCTTTACGTTTTTGTTAATATACTCACTGAGGACAATTATCAGGTTCTGATAGTTTATGTTACCTTTCGTTTTAATATCTTTTCAAAAGAAATAAAAACAATGCATGACAATAACATTAAACACCTCTAATCAGTAGATATTTGTTATCATTACAGATATGAAAACACGAAGTGAGTGCGTGTTTTTTCTTTTCTCTTACTTATTTAAACTTGACCTGGGCAGTATTCAAAGTTTAAAGCCTTTTCAGAATTTACGGATAATAAGTATAGATAAAAATCTTGTCGAGATTTATTTCACCTCTCTGTAATAGTTAGACAATAGAAAATTCGTCTAATAATGATGATCATTTACAAATTGATTTTAGAAACAAAAAAAGAATTATGAAAATAATAGTTATTGATTTATATCTAGTCAAGGATATGACGACAATAAATATCTAACATCTATCACAGCTACTCTTCAGAAATAACGATGACATTCATCGTTCAAATATATATTATTCTTTATTTATTTTCGTAGCAAATGATAAAAATTCATTTTCTTGCGTATTTGTAACAGGCGCGAAGACCCACGAAGAGCCAGAATCGAGAATTGATGCAATCAGCAGATAGAGCTTGGAGAACTGATTCTACGATGACCCACGAAAACCCATATCTTTTGCCAGTTAATGGGCCTACTCGAGTTAGCTACATACCCAAAGCTTCAGCCTTTTATATACTTGCATAAGAATAATAGCAAGTACCTACTTTTTCAATTTTAAGCCTTGTAATGGAATTTGGAATGACATATGCGAAATTCACTTATATGGTTTCAAATTGAAAAAGTAGGTACTTGCTATTATTCTTATGCAAGCAAAAAAAAGACTGAAGCTTTGGGTATGTAGCTAACTCGACTAGGTCCATTAACTGGCAAAAGATAGGGGTCTTCATGGGTCTTCGTAGAATCAATTCTTCTAGCTCTATCTACTGATTGCATCAATTTCGGATTCAAGGCTCTTCGTGAGTCTTCGCGCCTTTTACAAATACCCCATTTTCTCATACACGGATAAACTTTGACATATTGAAATGGGTAGCAAGAAGTTCGCCAAAATTACTTTCGGTAACCAGACCTTCGCCAATGGCGAAAGTCATGTGGAAATTCGCCAATACACCTACCCTTCTCCCCCCTCCCCCGCCGAGGACACTTGCTAATTGACGAAAATCAGGTAAGCATTCGTCAATACTGGCGCAATTCTGCTTCATTCTCAATTCTTGGGACAGAAAATATTAATATATGATATCATCTCTCGCCAATTCTCACATGATTTCAGCTACGATCTTGTCCAATTAGCGAACATCCAGCAACCTTTGATTCATAGTTAAATGAGGATATAGGGGTGTACGTAATGATTTACACCCGCACCCATCCACCCGAACCCACACACACCCCACATACATCCATCCAACACCCTGATAGCCAATCAATTATAATATACACCACCGTGTGGGTGTGTGTGTAGGTGTAGGTGTGGGTATGGGTGTGGGTATAGAGAAGCATCACACCCACATCCATATCCACACCCTTTGTAGTCAAAAGGAATTCTGTTGATCTAATCTGTTTGCTTTTTTTATATTGGATCACTGACACATGAGTATACGATTTAGAAGAAATATGCTTAAATATTAACCTTGTTTCACAATCTGTTTATGTAGCGTTTAAAACTCACTCGATTGTCTTCAAAATGCAATGATATATTTATTCTATAACCTCTTTCTTATCAAGAATATCTATACGCTTCAACGTGTATCATGCCCCGCTTCAGATCTAATTTATGTTTGATAAAATCACCAATGATATCCTCTAAATAATTGTATTATTCTCTGATAGATGCAACTTTTATATCTCAATGGTTCTTCTGACTGTTTTCTTTGAGAAAATTCATTTTCTCGCTATTGAAGAAATGTGTCCTAGGCAGCAAGCAATAGTTTAGTTCATCTGTTTGATATCGCCTCTAGAAAAAAAAATGATTGGACGCGTACGTCACTTCATGCGACATATTGTACTGATCCAAGCGGCGAGATCAACGGCTATTGCTTGATTCTAACATAAATAGTGATATTCATCGAATGAATACACGCACAAAATGTCGGACTATCTAAGTGTTTTACCCATCGAATTGATTGAAAAGATTCTTGATCATATCTTCATTGTTGATATTCTCTTGTCAGTGTGTTTCGTTAACAGACGTCTTTATTCTATCTCTCTCGTCTATTCTCGTCTGTGACTCGATTTCAATAGCATAGCCAAAAAGACGAAACAATTCGATTTTCTCTGTAATGGTTTGGCCAATCTGGCATCTCGTATCGCTTCATTGACCTTCGATAATAACGATAATAGAATAACAAATACAAAAATCGTCCGTTTTTTATACTCAATTACTGTGAATGACATTTTTTCGAATTTACATTGGATTACTCTCAATAAAATCGATTCCAATATTTGGAACTTGATACGAACTCGGCTTCCATCATTTATGGCGTTAAGATCAATGTCTATCGTCTATGTTTATGATTGGAAAGAATCAGTATCAGCGTTGATGTCGCTCATTTTTCACGATCTTTTATTCACTGTCAGATCACTAAAACATCTTTTTCTCTATACATCGTTGTGTCGAAATGAAACAATAACTATTTCGTCATCTTCTTTTTTTTTAATGCAAACATCCTCTATTGAATGTCTAACACTAACAGGTATTCAGATTAATTTGCATGATGTCTTTGTCGTTGCACCGATGCTACGCCAACTAGATGCAAAACAGTTTGTTAATCAATCTATTTACGACGAGATAAGTTTTCAACCACCTTTCAATTTACAACAATTATCGATCACGATCAATCGGATAACTATGCATGAGATTAGACATTTGCTCTCATCCATGACACGCCTCACTCATCTTACTCTTCATGTGAATGATGCGGAAAGTAATCTGATTAATGATCATGCATGGATACCATTGTTGACTAGAATCATCGTATTTCAGTTCATGTCTGGAATTTCGAAGGAAGACAATATTGATCTTGACTCTTTTCTTACGCAATTCTGGCTCGAAGGAAAGAAATGATATGTGACATTTGATCAATGGATGGATACTTCTATTTCGTTTCTCTATACAAATCCATGCTGTACAGAGTATCGTTACCCATTATCATTTATGAAAAAAACATTGGTGTCTGAATCAACTGGATTAGAACCAATGACATTTCCACATATTAAATATCTGATATTTTGATTGGCATTTACCGATGTCAAAAGAACATGTGTGTCGATTCACTCATATTCATACATTAATCGTAGAACAAGAGCTTGGCCTGTCACTCGAATACATCAGCCGTTGGATTGATTTATCACGAATCACTAGTTTTGTGCAAGGTACATCGAAAACAGAACCATAAAGCAACGGATTCGTACAAATTCTGCATTGTCCTCCACGTCTACGCTCTCTCTGCTTAAATATCAGTGATGGGATCGGTTCGTGTTTTTTTGGAACCGAACCGAATCGAACCAAAAACATCTCAAACCGAACCGAACCAAACCGATCGAATTTTTCAAAACTTTGAACCGAACCGAACCGAAACGAATTCGAAAATTAAGATAAAGGCTTAAAAGTTTTTATTTTTTTCTAAGAATATTCCTCTAAAAACCTTTATTGAAGACATGCTTAAAACGTCATTAATAATTTTAAAAACGAACTAGAAATTTGTAGTAGAAATAATGTTAAGAATATGGATATTTTCGTTTTCAGAATAAAAGATATTTCGGATGATAGAGGACTAGTTTATTTTCAGTCGTTAGTCAATTTATTTCGCTAATCAAAAGCCGTTCAAGGTATTTTTTTGTCGTTGCTCAGTGCTGATATATAGGAACTACATTTTATATGATACACCCGTTTTAATAGAACAATATTAAGTAATACTTTATAATAATTATTTACCACCTTATTAAATCCAGTTTTACTCTCAACTTACAAGACTTACATGACAAAGAGAACCTCAAATTGAGAGAAATAATCTACCCATCATTTGAAAATGGACAATTTCAATGACATTTTTAGGCTTTGCTTATCGATCTATTTCGAAATATCATTTAGGTGATATTTTCTTAACTTAAATGTTCATGGTTATATATTCCTTGAACCTTAAAAAGAAAGTAATGTTATCGTTATCAACTAAGAATTATTACAACACGATAATTAACTGATACTTATATATATATATGAGTACTTCATACGGAAATGTAGTCTGTAAAAGGACGCACTAGCTGAAACTAATGAGTAGTCGAGTAAAAATAAGAAATTTGCTACACTTTCTTTATCCATTCTTAGTATTTATATTTGTTACAGATCCCTTTCTCTGTAATGAAACTTGATGTTTGTAAAATCTTCGGTTCAATTCAGCCGAAATTCAATTTTATTCACATTATTATCTTTCCTTTTCTTTTTTCTTTTACATATACATGTATTTTCATATATAAGAGAGAGAGAGAAATATATCAGTTAATATCATTTTGTATCGCCACTGCACTTTGCTGAGTTTCTGTTTAATGGAATTCTTTTTCAGTATCCATCAGAATATTTAAAATAAACAAATGTATTTTGTTAAATATATATATTTTATTCCCTGTATTTATAAATATTTAGCAGTAGCTGTGAAATAAAAAAAGATATCAGAAAATGTCTGCACTATTGGAAAAACAAGTTTTGATTGTTCAAAAGAGTATAAACATAGTTAAACAGACTAGAATATGTTGCAATCAAATATGTTTGATTTAAAACAACAGCAGTCTGTTTATTGTTGGAATTTGCATATTTTCAATACTTGTATGAGTTAGACAACATGAATTTAAAGTCATTTTCTTGAAAGATATAGTAAAATTCATATTAATTCACAACAATATAATGAATCCTATAGATAATTGAATGATCGAGCGGTAGCGTTATTTTAAAGCATCGTGACATACCTGAATAGAGGTACTGTACTAATGTTTATCAACATGACTTTTGAATTTGATCGAAAACTCGATTAGCTATATCTTATAAAATATTATGCTTGGTGAACATGTTAGAATAGCTTGAAAAAAAAATTTCAACAGACAATCAATTATATTACATATATAGCAATAAGAATGGTACCAATATGTACTTGATTTACTAAATCATAGAAAATAGTTTAACGCACAATTCAATTCATACTTGAAAAAAATCATATTTGAGAAAAAAATAAATGGTTATTGATTTTTATTGCTGGACGCTTATTAACAGTCTAATCAAAACATTTACTTCAAGTATTGATTACTTTTTTTTATTTTCCTTTCAACGCATCTACAATATAAAATAAGCATTGGAGGATACATGAAGCAGAAGCTATTGCTAATGAAGGATTGATATACTATCAGTGATGTGCGTTAATTATGAAGAAAAAAGTACATTTTTTTTGTGCACGTTAATTATTCAGTTGCACGAACGATAAATGAGAGAACAAGCAAAATAATGATAAAATTTCTAACCAAAAACAACGAAGGTACGTTTTGAAAATATTCTTCTTGTTTTTTCGCGATACGGTTGGATGCGCAAAGCAAATATTATTTTGCAACGTATATACGAGCAACATTATGGTTTACTTCCAACCATAGAACAACATCGATACAATACACTGGTATTTTTGTCGTGGGCACAAAAGATATTTTACCAATACAACAAGTAAATGTATGTGTTTTTTGAAACTGCAGTCTCTTTAGATGGTTTTTTTTTTAGTAATCAATGTAGAGCGTATTTTTCTGTCCTAAGCAGTGCCACTAATCATGTAGTATGCTATTTTCCTAGTAATGAAAATGTTTCGAAATTTTCTTAAGAAATGAATAGTAGAGATTAGCTACTATAAAGACAGTCGCCTCACAAAGTGTCTGTTGTTAGTAATGTCAATGCGGTTTGTGAGTTTCACTACAGAAATAAAACCATTCACTTTTGTATCCTTTGGTCATTCAAAAAGATTTGATCTTGCTGAAAATTAAATAAGATGGCCAATGGAAACTACGTTCTTCGTAATTCTTCGTGCAAGAAGTTCTCTTGAACTTAGTATTTGGTGAAGAACGTGTTTGCAATAATGTCTTCAGTGCAATATTTAATTTTCGTCATGTTCTTTTGCGCTTCGGTCACGCTTGGAAATCATTTGAGAGTGTGAGTACAGAAAGTCGATATGACAGGTTTTCACAAGTGCAGATATTCCATACAATGAGCTATTTCAGCTCAAACTGAATTTAGAGGAAACAAATATTCGATTTCAAAAAGGAATGAACGTCTAGTGAGAGGAAGGTGGTTGGAGAAGAGGCTTCAGAATGATTCACTTATATATAAATATTTATAGACCCTTCGCTCAGATGGAAGCTAGGCAGTATTGGAGTCTTAAGACATTATCATTGATATATATATAAGGTGCCAAAAAGCAAAATACAGCACAATTTTATATATAGAGGTTATCTTTAATGCAGAGCGTAAAGCGCACGCGCTCTCTCAGTCAATGCTTTTGAATAAAAGAACAATATTGAATTTATCTCTTTTTTTTTATAACCAGAAAGAAACTGAAGGTGAGAAACAAGTTCGTAAATGAAGCTGTCTGGTTACTATCAAGTTGCTTTCTACCTATTATTGACCGCTCAAACATCAGGCCAACCTGTGATCAGCCCTGTTCCAAACACTTATCAATTATACAATGATAGTTTACTGATGAGTGTCTGGTATAATCGAATATCGCCCACGGCTGCAGCGGCTGATGGTGCCAATGGTATCAATCAACGATGGGAAGAGAACACATCGACAGTTTGGTATATTGAACTTCAGCGATTCGGTTGTGATGATGTGACAGCTGCCATTTATGCCAATCGTTCAAATCTGCTATCAAATGGTGAAAATATTTTTAACTGGGGCTTTTCAAAGCAAACTGTTGATGGTGGATTCAACAATTGCTCTAACTGTACTCCACCTATGCAGGGCACCGGAGATGCGTTCCACAGTACATCAATGTTTGTTGAAGCCGTAGCCAGGTGTCTAATACTCATGCGACAATCGCCAAATTTTATTACTTATCAGTCGTATTTTGATCAAATTGTTCCTAAATAAATTCGAGCAGCTAGTTGGCTTTTGCAACCAGCTGTTCTGTCCAAAGGTATCCAAAATAACATGCCTTATACCCATCGACGGTATATTTTGGCTGCTGCTCTCGCCGAAACTGCTCTACTAACAAACGATTCATCGCTTCAACAACAATTTTATTCACAAGCAGCTGCATTCGCACAGAATGGCTTGTCGCTACAAGAGCCAAGTGGTTTCAATCCAGAGAAGGGCGGCTACGATTCAAGTTATAATGCATATGGTTTATATCAAGCTTGTAATTATTTAGTAGTGTGTCCAGATTCTAGTCTCCAACAGCAATTAACAAACATGTTGTCAAAATCATTTGTGTGGCAACTGACACGAATGAATTCAGATGGAAGTGCAAACTTGACGGGTAATACTCGAGTTACTGCTATTCCTGGTACAGGTGAAGTCGCCAGAAGTGGTTACGATAAGAATTATGATTATAAAGCAACTATTTACGCATTTGAATTGGGATCTGTTTTACTTCAAAGTGAAACGCTGCACAATGAAGCACGATTAGTAGCCAGTTATGTGGGCTATATACATTAATAATCGATGGAAATAAGTCAGATTTGTCTATTAATAAAGATTGAACTTGTTTGAAAAACGATGTGTGGTAGTACGTTTTAATGCATTAGTTCTTATATATTACTCACTTTTCTTTATCGAACAATCATTCGTATAGAGATTTCTCGCATTTATCGTAATCTGTTGAACAAGAGAGAATGTGCAAGTTGACAGCTGTTTGTGATCTTATAGCTTCAAATAAAATCATATAAAGTAGTACACTGCAAATTAAAAAATAAATTATCTTCTTCAATGAAAAGTTTAGGATCTAGAAAGTTACATTAAAAGCAAAATTCGCGGTGTTTGGATCAATGAAGTGATGAAAGGTCATAAGTAATGTTCATCGGATGCCAGTTCAGTTATTTCTAGACAAAAAGCTTCTAGCACAATTCCTATGGAATAGAAATGTGAAACATCATTGAGTCATTTTAACCGTTCCGAAGAGATCTCGCTGTGTCTATCGTAATTGATTGCCGACTGAGACCAGCATGTTAAAATATCTTTTAGTGCCACAGACCGTGACAAGCATATCGAAGTGTATGTTATGGTCTGTGAGTAAGGGTGAAAGGGGTTTCTCTTTTCTCGCTCTTTATACTTCAACACTCATCTACAATCTTATTTCACAAAACTCAAGTTCCAAAGAAATACAAATACATTTAAAACCTAAGATTCATCAGTCTAAGCATCTAAAACCAGGAACCAATAAAAAATAAGAATCCCAAAGATCGAATAAGATAAAACAACTTGGTGTGAGTGTGTCTCTCTTGAACACTTTCGCATCCATATCCACATTGAATTGCTAGTACGCATGTATATCTCGATTTGAATGGCATCATTCGGTACCCTTAAACGAAATAGTTAAAAGTTTAATACATCATCCTTTTATAATGCCAACCATTTCAATTTTCTCGCTGTTGCAAAAGAAATTCAGTTAGAAAATTCTGTCCTAAAATTGAACTAAACCTAAAATTGATAATACTACTTGAGTAACTTGAACTGAACGATGAGCAAATGATTCTATTTTCACTACGAAAGTATATTATGTAGATATATGGTGTCTCCTTTAGAAAATAATCGTAGAATACTGAGAAAAATTGCAATGTGGCATATCAAATATAAGAAGTCTGTATATGTTAGACTTTCGTCAGTTCGACAGCCACTATTATTATAGAAAATGGTGTGATTGTCGGAGATGAAGCGACCCACACTCACTATTGTCCAGAAAAGAGTAATCATCGATTTCTAATTGGTAGATCAATGTACTAATTCAGACATCGGATATACTTGAGGCTCTTCATCAGTCAGAAAGAGGATCGCTTATGGAAAGCTATCACATGTTGTTAAATCATTCTTAATTTTGTTGAGCATTTCGATGAGCATTTCAAATGCAACTGAAAAGTTAATACTTTCATCACAGGTTAACATCGATATATGAAGCCGATTCATATCGATATGAGAGTGTGACTTGGATGTTGGTGGGAGACTGCAGTATACCCAGATCCATATTCACCATGAATACAAACATGAAGATAGATGTTCATAAAATTTGACACAGTGCTTACTCGTATGCTAGATTCATATTGTTTTGCAAGAGTTGGCGAAAGTTCAGTGAACTTTCGATAATAATTGACGAGTAGCATGATTCTTTATTATTTAACAGTAATAATATTTTATTAGAGTGAAAACTTTAAAATCTGATCTAAAATTTCATCTTAAAATCAAGTACATAGTACATGCATAAATTTTCCTAGTAATGAAAAAAATGGAAAACAATATCATAACTTCATCTGATTTTTTATTACAAACTTAATCAAAGAAAAATCAACTCGAGTACTTGTCATTGAGCGAATTTATTGTATGCCTAAAAGAAATAGAATAAACTCATTTATTTTATTTACAAATATACTCTTGAGAATATGATAATGTTTCAGAGAGAATTCTAAAGTATTCTTGAAAACCTTTCTGAAATTCTTCCACCATCAATGAAAAAAATAATATCATCTGAATTAGATCAAAACAAATTATAAAATATAACTACATACCATCTAATAGTACATTAAAGTTCGATTGACTCTATAAAATAAAATTCAACTAATTATTTTCTATTGAAAACTTATATTACACATTTCACTTACCAATAATATTTTTATCTTTTCTATAAAATAATTCATATAAAAAGTTCCTTTTAAAATAAATGTTTTCATTATTAACATTAAAGTTTTCTGATAATTGATTTTCTTGTATTTTAGCAAAATTAACAAATATATCATCAAGTGTTACTTGTGTAACTGTATAATCTTCAATTATATTTCCTAATTCTTCTCGTGCTTTTTCTAAAACGGCAAACAATTTATATAATGGAACATTTGTTGATACACAAAAATGTATCATTTTATTATGTTCTTCTTTTACATCAGCTTTTGCTATTCGTTCTTTTATATAATTAATAATATTTTTCGTATCACTATTAATATCTGATCGAACAAGTATACTATAATCATGGCCAAACTTTTAAACAAAATCAGATAAAGAATATCTGGAAGAAAAAGTATTAAACAATCGATCAAATTTTACTTTGTTTTTAAACATTGTACGCTACCAAGACATTTGAATTCTCCACTAACCATTATAGCAGGACCTAAAACAAAAAGACTAATACATTCAAACGAAAAAGGATTAAGTCTTGATACGTTTGCATAATGGTTTACCTTCTTCCATTGGATGGAATGTTATTATAACTGATTTATGATCTTTACGAGTTAATGTTAATATACAATTCCATAGAAATCTTTTTGCACATGCATCCATTCCAGTTGTTGGTTTCTAATAATGAATATTAATTATGTTCTTTTGTATAGAAAATATTTAATTTTAAACTTACATCCATAAAGATTATGGATGGGTTACCTATCAATGAAATAGCTGTTAATAATTTACGTTTATTACCATTAGAATATTGTTTTATAGGTCGATCACCCCAAAGTGGAAGACCAAGGTGTTTTAATAAACATTCAGTAATCTAAAAATGATCTTTTCTTTTTATCCTTTCGTGTCAATTTAGATACATTAACACTGAATCTATAATAGGTACAGGTGCAGTATTCGTGAGAGATGATATAAACCTATGCTTATATAAGCAAAATACTCATGTGATTTTCAATATGAATATATTCAACAGACAAATACAATATTGAGATCATCGTATTGGCTAATGTTGGTACTAAGATCAATTAATACTAAACATAACATATCCTATGTTTATGCTGACTCCATTAATTTTTCTACAACACGAATAATTTATTCATTTTTTTTTTGAATCAAAACCCGATAGATTTCTTCTGCTTGGTTAATAATCTAATATGCTATCAACATGTCTATAAAGTATGATGACAACAAACTTACAAATGAAATATTCCTTTTCTTTTAATTCCACGTAAACAAGCATGAAGATAAAGATGTTCGCGTGCTGTTAATAAAGAATCAAGTACATCAAACTGTGAACAATAACTAAAAACAAAAAGCATAAACAATCTAATAGTAACAAATAGTCTTTTTCGTTTTTCTTTTGTCCTATACCCTAAATTTGGATGAACAGCATCTAATTGTTGAATAACACTATATAATTATTGACAAATGCATTTTCATGTGTCATTGAAATTTCTTCCGTTAACATTTTAAATGATGTTGATTTTCCTGAACCATTAATACCTAATAAACCAAAACATTCACCTTGGTTAACAGCTATAATTTTTTTTCCAAATCTCCATCCATAAATCTATGAATAATGAAAAAAAAGTTTTCATATTTTCATATTCATAACTAAATCAATAATACGTAAAGTATTACCACTTATATTATCATGATCCAAATAAATTCTTCGTCGTTCTGTAGCTAAATCATCATCTTCATTTGGTGATATTAAATCTTTTGGTATACGAATACTACCACTAAATATTAATAAAATTCGATTAAAATATGCTAATGTAATGTTCTTACCGATCAAGAAAAAAAAATCGATAGTGAACAAGTATTGCAAATATAAAAAAGACAAAACCTTCAATAGATAAATACATTACTTTTCGACCAACGATATCAAATTGAAATGGTGATATGTGAAAATAATGCGGAACTATAAAACACACATTTATGACTAGAAAATCTCAAGAGCAAAAAAGCAAGAATGAACAACTAACTATATTTAAGACTAATTACATTCTCTTAATAAATTATACTCAAAATCAAATAAACCTCGTCCAAGAAAATAATGTGGAAATATTAAAAATAATTTTGTCAAAATTTTATGAACTATTGCTAAATTTGATTGATCTTGAAAATTTTCTAATATTATTGTTGACATTATTGTCATTAAACCAATAAGTAATTTGTTGAATACATTAATGATATTAATGCAAAACCATATAAAAATAATAATAAGATAAAACAACGAATATAATAATACAACATGCTTTTGATACACAATAATTTATTAAGTCCCAAAGAAAATTTGCCAACCAATAAGTTATACCTTCAAAAAAGAAAAGATTTTTTTTCTATTTAGTTTTTAACAATTTTAATTACCTTTAACACCACTAATATATTATAAATGTTTTGATGTTGTTGAATGTTCATCAATAAGAAAAACAAGAAAACTTGCAGGAATAAATGCTAATGCAAATATAACACATATAGCTGTTAATAATTCAATAGTAATAATATCTTGTATATTATTATCAATTTCAAATGGTGTTTCTGGTAATGGATGACATATAGCTGTTATACCGTAATCAGCAATTGATATTGAAGAATTTTTTTGAAGAAGTACACCACGTAATAATGCATTATTAAATACATTTGCAAATGTTATACCTGCTGGCCATCCTTTATTATTGTACCAAATCTTAAATAGAATATAGATAATTAGTAAGCAGAACTTCTGCTTAGAGTGTGGTTGTGTGTAAAATTCGCCCACACTTGAAACCTGTCACGTACAACACTGTAGAACTCGGCTCGGATTGAACTGTAATTTGATACTCTCAATCAAATGTTATAATTGGAATATGATAGTGGCCTCAAAGATACGAGATCCATTTTTTTGTTGATTTTTTTGTATCCAATGGCTAGCATATCATGCATATCTCTCAGAAGGCTAAAGCCCGTCAGATCCGGGGTCAATTCGATCGGCTCCACCCAAACTTTTCCTAGTCGTAAAAGAAAACATGGTGAACACATGACGACAGGAATAGCAAATGTAATGATTAGAGCGATGTTTCCATTGTAGAATAGCTTGTGAATTTAAATTGAAGATACTCATCCTAGGAGATACAAGTCTAATAGTCAATATGAATAATAAAATTTAACTAAAGTTATTTATCGAAACTTGTGGTGTATATACCCGAAAGAGAGCAGCAATTTTAGCTGCATCAATCATTGATGTTGATTGATTTGTTTGAGTAATTGCATCGATTAATTTATTTATCAATGTTTCATTTAAAAGATCAATACTATTCAAATCATTTTCTGTTAAAAATTTAAAACCACCAAAACGTTTTATTAAATATTCTTCAAGAAATTCTGTTTTTAGTATCCTAAACAAAGAAAAAAACTAATTATATTTTTCTTTAAATAATATTTTGTTTTTTATTTTAATGTTACAAACGAATCACTTATTTTATAGCCCAATAAACGATATAACGTATCTCTTGTTTCTGTTATATCAAAAATTGGTAGTGGACCACCAGCACCTATTGGACATATTTGCATTGTTTACCAACAATTACATTTTGGTGATATATGTGTTTGATTATAGTCAACATTATTTAGTGCATTCATTATATCTTTACTTATTGATGCTTGACCATAACCAATATCTGTCGAATCACACGAATACAATTGTGTATCTAACACTGTTGATGTCATACAACGTGTACCTAACGATGGTGATTGAGTAAATGTTTGTTGAATAAATTTCGATAATAATGAACTTTGATTAATAGATATTGATTAAAACATATAATTTGATTTACCCCAATATCATGAATGAAGAATAAGACGTGATGGATCACTGTCATCTGATGCTAATTTAATAACTAATACAGCAAGCACAACGAATATAATTGGAAGAAGAATTTCAAACAATAATACTTTGATATTACGCTTTGTACGATGAAATCGTTTTTTGAATAATCCACTTGCTTGTACAGCTAAATAACATATACCAGTATAACGTTCATTGGCATAGAAACTTCATTCGTCTAAAACCAATTATTAAATAATTAACTCTTCATAATGTATTTCTTTTTAAAAATGATATTGTTCAATAATGATATAGTTAATCTTGTAATTTTTTTTTCTGTGAAATTAATAATATTTGCTGTAAAAGATATTTTAGAGTTTTTTGTTAATATATTCAGAATAAAATTCATTTAGAAAACAATTTCTTAGAAAAATTTGAGTAAAAATGCTATTGAAAAACTTGAACTAAGTTTTTTTCTAAATTATACACTAAATCTGAACACTGCTTCGGAAACTATCTTCAATTACATAATTCAAGATAGCATCGAGTGTTCAAAGAGTTATCTAAGAATTTCTTGAGCTATATGAACGATGATGAAAACATCGTTGATTTTCTTTAAGGATGCCTGTATCCCTTGAGTTTTTATATCAATTTTTTTTGCATTGTGTGTAGGTCTATTATATTCATTCATGAAATCCATTCGGCTGACTTATTTATACTGCATTTTTTTAATTAATTGAAAATAACTCAACCCAAGACCGAACCAGAGCCAGAACGGTTCGGATTCATTGCATACCTATGTTCGTCTAAGAGAATATTCACTACTTTTCTTCAGTCATATTTACGATATTATTTTCTTCATTTAATGAAATAAACAAAATTTAAATCTAATCCGAATATTTCTATATATTGAAAATAAAAAGAACTATTTTATCTTTAATCATATCACTTAAATATTCATTAAATTGTTTTTGATCATTATTATTTTCTTTTTCTTCATCGGTTTCATCTTCATTTTGTTCTTCTTTCGTTTGATTTCTTCTAAACCAATTTCTTAATATGAATTTTCATTTTTTTCAAACGTGATAAACGTTTGTAATCTTCAGGTCATTTTTTTTTCATCAGCTACACGAAGAAAGCTTGTTCAAGACTACTATTTGATAGACTATAACTTTTAATAGGATATCGATTTCTATTTTCATCAAGATCAGCAAGCATTTTTGAAAATATTTTTGTATGTTCAACATCATCAATTATAACATAAGTGATTTGATCACCATGTTCTTCTTTTATACGTATATCAGACACATAGATTTAAGAAATTCTGTTAAACGTCTAAAACGCAGAGTAGAATTTGTAGTAGAATTAATTATATTCAATTTTATATTGATTGGATCGAGTGCATCATTTGTTGAATCCTAAAAAAACAAATAATGACGATTAGAGACTTGTAGATTCACATTTTTTGTAGATATTGTTGCAACCGGGTCTATACCAGAGTTATTTGTCCGCAAGTATTTTGTATCTTCTGTGTAAGTCGAAATGCTGTACCCGGTTAAGCCAACCTCAGTGTGCTATTCTATTCATACTCGAAGATGAATGCAAGGCGAGTTTGAAATTGAATCTGACAAAAGCTAAAACTTAAGATCCGAACTCGATCTGGATTTGAAATGACTCGTAATGTTCTCTAATAACAATATATAAAATTCTAAAAATGAATAATTACTTTCTGCTGTTGTCGTCTAAGATTATTTTCGTCTGATATTGATATTAATTCAATAATTAAATTACAACCTTCACCATATTTATCTTTTAAATGCATTGTTGTACCAATACCTTGTAATTCACCCGACGAACTTATTGATAAACGATCACTCAATATATCAACTTCATCAAGATGAGGAGTTGATAATACAGTTGTACGACTGATTTTATATTTAAGTTTAAGATTCCATATAACTCGTCAAGCAAATGAATCAACATCTAAAGGGTAGGGTGTGGGTGTGGGTGAGATGATTTCCTAAATTCACAACCACATCCTTGTCGTCTTTCTTTACCTTTTTCTGCTCATCAAAAAAGAAATTTCAATTTTGACTAGGCAAATTTAAAATTTGACTGAATTTTAATTTTGCCTGCAACATATATACATACGTTGAGGATGTCGACGAGATGTATTAGTCTTCAATTTCAGTAATTATAAGTGTTCACTTCAGAGTACAGCGACGGAATATTATTAAAATTGCCGCAAACGGTTTTGAACTGAGCAAGAACGATGCATATCATCAATCATTTATTGTTATTCGTTATAGCGTTTACGATAGTTGTTCATTGTCAAGGTGCAGGTGAAAGGAAAGAAAGTAAAAGCGGCGCAAACATCCATATTTTAAGAAATAAGCCTTTATTTACTGTAAAGTATCAAAACATTTGAAAATTTTTCCACAGTTATCCGTCGAATGGACATATGAATTTTCTGAACATATATCTGAACCTTACGTTATGTAATTGTCAAATTTTATGTAACCAAAAGTTTTCGTATTATTAGTGAAGTTCGTATCTCAACATCGGTTTGCATCTAACATTAGAACTATTAAAGAATATCTTTTAAAAGAAAATTTCTAATTAAGTTCTATATTTGTCTTATGCGACTAAAGCAATAAAAATGATCTCAGGCAAAAAAAAAGATAATTATTGAGGAATTAAAGCTTTTACATTTTTCAAACCACTGTTTATCTATAGTCATATTTTCCAAGCTGTAAAAGGCAATAAAGTGAACATGTCGAGTTTAGTGAAAGAAGAAATCATTTAGATTTTCTGAAAACTAGAAAATTCAATTGCAATGACTGCTCATACTATTTCTTTAGTTGTTTCATTTCGAAAAAATTAAATGGAAATTTAACTAATTCTAGCTCGTCTCAAGCTCCAAAAAAATACATGTGCAGATGATGCTTGTATGCATAAAGAACAAATTAAAAAGTAGATCTCTATAGGAATCACTTTATTTATAATATGTAGGTTTGGCTTTGTGATTTGGCGGCGTAGTACACCATGACAATACAATCATACCTATGTCAATTCATCGCCAACTATGATCGATAAGCAGAATCTTATTAAGTTCGTATCGGGTAGATGGTTTAGTCGGTATGACCACTATGGAAGACGGTATGGATCTTATCAACTGTCAATGTCGTTCAATCCTGAAACATTGACAGTGATAAGTTCTGGAGTTGATGATCTTGGTGCGTACACTATTGAAGCTATTTACTCAACCAAAACTAACAGAATCGAACTTCAGAAGACATATCAGATGGAAGCAGGCAATCCCACATAGAATCTTGGACATAGTGTTACAATTCAAGTTTGTTGAAACCCGAGCAAACATCGATTTGTTGGAACATGGTATGTCATGATAAGCCAATATAGAGGACATGATATGTTCGAGTTTAAACATAAGACAAGTTGTACTGCTATGAAATGATAATTTTTTTTTTCTCATTTTTTAAAATTTAAGAAAAAATCAATGCACTATATGAAAATTGAAAGCTTGTTTCCTAAATTACGATATTCAAACTATGCAAATAGAAAATAACTATTTTCTAGATGCTTCCAAACCATTCGATCCTATGTGAAATAGTTTCGAAATTACTCTACTCTAGAAATAGTCTTTTTTTTTGTCGATTCGTACTCATTCGAGGGTAGGAAACATATAGATATTGGAACATATCGCTTGATTAAGAAACTTATCTTTATTAACGATCGAAGAGTAGCATGCTGATGTTCCTGTGGATTTTATTTTCATGATCGCTATTCATAGATTCGAATAATGTACACTGAGGTTTCATCGTCGATATGGATAAATATTTTTAGGCAATGGTAGTATCCAATTTGGACGAATTTCAACAGCAGATGATAATGGTGGATAGTTCTTTTGAAGTTCTTTTAATATTGTCGGTC
>CAJNOP010000992.1:51376-63551 GCA_905250075.1 Rotaria sp. Silwood1
AAAAAAACCATCCGTATTTTTAGGATTTCTCTTCAGAAATGCATTCGATTCAGTTAAAAATTTAGAAAGTACATAGCTCATCAGTCTCTACAACATACCAAAGAATCAGCCAGTGGTGAGATATCACTCCATCATCGATGTTTGTGCCACTTAGAAACTTACTCTTAAAATACTTCGAAGTTACAAAAACAAAGTAGCTTAGGACGTGAGTCCGCTTCTTTGCGTTAAATATTCTTCGTTTAACTTTTCTCCTTGACTTCCAACAAAAATAAATCTGATTATGCTTTTGTAGGCAAAATAATTTGAATTTCTTTTTCTCTTAATTAATATTCATAATTGTTATGGAGATGACATATGTATATACATACATATACATATATTTGTATCATAAAGAAATGAAATAGTTTAACAGCTAGTCATAGAAGAACTATGGCAACAATAGATGTCTAAGACGCTTTATTTTTAGGGTGTGAATGTGGCTATACACGAACTGAATACCAACAACCTCAAGTTACCATAAAGTAATTCGGTATATTGTGTTTTGTTAAATTTAAAGTCCTTGAAAATATTTGCGTTATTTCTAGTAGCGTAAGAATCGAATGCATGAAATTAGCAAATTGTAGAAATCAATCCTCGACTACAAAAAGAATGGTGTGAATGTGAGAGAAGAGAATACCGAAAGCCACAGTAACATTCCATCTTGTATCCTTTGCCATCTTTGACTTGGACACTTTCTGCAGATATATAGTTCGAAATGACATGATCTCGAACAAACAAAGTACATAAGTCGCAATAACAACGCATTTGAGAACATTCAATATATGCACACACTTGAGGGTGTGGGTGTGTGTGAATGGATGTGTGGGTAAGTGTGGGTGTAGCTAATAGTCTTACTCTCGCATACACAGGCACATTCAGACCCATACCCACACACTACAACCACACACCCACCCACATCCATACCTATCCACACCCACACCCACACCCACACCCTAGCATTCCCATTTATCTCGTCAAATGAATCCTCTTCGAGTCTCTCTGTGAAATTGTTAGAGTTAGGTGTAGGTGAGGGTGGGTGGAGTGTTTGTATGGATAGAAGTCTACATAAAAACCCACACCTACATCCACATCCACACCATGTTGTCGTCACGAAAAATATTGCATTATCTAGTTCTATTCTTTAGTGCTAGAGCTTGTAAATCTTTAAAACACGAAAACAATCCCAAAAATAATTACAAAAATCATTTATTTAGCATGATAAATCAGTTAAAAAAAAGAGACTTTTCTTGATGATGTTAATGTAGATGTGCGCAGGAAGAACAGATGACATCGACACTCTCGTTCTCATGCAGCTGATTTTTGTTTTAGGGAAGGATTCTACCTATACAATTTTAATAGATAAACTACAAGAACTTATTTAAAATTAAATAGATAAATAAATAATTAGATATGGAAATGTTTATTCTTTGGGTTGTTTAAATTTTAAAAATCACCAAGATCTTCATTTGGATCTTCAGAAAGTTTTTCATGCACAGCAACTTGATTTTCATCACCATGCGTATCGTTTTGCCATACAATATGCCAAACACGAGCTGTCGCATATGTTTTATCGGGTAATTCAACCTATTGTCAGTTAAGATTTTATTCATTCAAATTAATTATGATTTTCAAAAACATATGTAATACCTTGAAAAAATAATTTTTTCCAGCTACAATCTGTGTGGCTACTTGAACCGGTTTGAGTATATCATTTTCGGATAAATTAAACTGATCTCGAATTTTCTTTTCTAAAGCTTCTTTGTACTATTTAAACAAATAAATCGATTTTTGATTTTAACATGAATATGTTTTTTTTTACTATGTCCCAAATTTCTAAATCTTCATCATCTAATGGTCGAAAACCATCCATACCACCACATATCGGAGAACTAAAACAGATTTTAGTACAGTAGATATTGTTAGATTCTTAAAAATACAGCTACTTCATCTTGACGGATGTTGTATAAGTAACAGAATCTCGTTCAGGAGATAAATATTTTTTAAATCTATAGTAGAAGGATATTGATGATTTCTACAATTATATACTATAATCTAAGATTAGTTCTGAATAATGACAAATAAGTACGATCATTAGATCCAACAATATGATGACATGTAAATAAATAAATGTTCTTTTTATACGAAACTAATGGTGGAATACTTGTTCCTCTTTTTTTTCATACACATGATTAGCTTCAACGTTCATGTTGTTTTCTTTTTTTTCCTTCATCCCAACACTATAAATGATTTGTATTTGCTTTGACGCAACCAATACATTTTTTTCCTCATTCTTTTTTATCGATGTTGCCGCTGTGATAATTGAATTATCCTTTTCTCGAGCACTCGTGAACAAATAATAACTGTTTAGTTCGTAGATTTATTTTTCAATTGATTGCTCTTAGTTTTATTATAATACACTATTGATAAACATATCAAAGTTTCTTTTGTTTTTTCTTGTACACAAGAAAATTTAGAGATGTAATTAAAATTTTACTTAATGATATGTTTCCTTTTCCGATGATAATAAAATTCAAAGCATCCCTTAAACTCGCGTTTTCCCATTATCGAAGTGTTTTCCACTATTCGAGAATGCTATGAACTATTTACATATGAGATTATCACTTTTTTTCACAATAGTTTTTACCCATCTGTTCCAATGTGATGAACAAGAAAACCAATTAAGTAAATGAGTTGTCTTAATTAAGAGAAATAAAAAGATAGGACGTAGTTGTGAATTTCTCGAGAACTCTATATTTGATAGGGCTGAAACTTTGTCAGTAAGTTGAGTACTCCAGCATCTATCTGTGATATAAATTTGAATCTAAGTCACATTTGTGGAGAGAAATAATAAAGTGTTTAGTTTATTTTGACCAGGTAATATTTTATTGAATGTATTTAATACGATTTTCTCTGCGAAACGATTATTTCAACGAAAACTACTGTGACCAGTGCTATAAAATCTGCAAACATAAAAAACAACTTTGTTCTCATTTTCATAACTACCGCGCGTATTTCAATTTCAACTGAAACTCTTATGTCAACTATGACATAAGTGAAGGGTGACATCAATATCGGCACAGTGATATTAAAGAATACTAGAATAACATTCATATCGATCTGCGTCAAAGCACATAGAATACTTTTTTTTCCTTTTTAGAAAAACAATCGTTGCCTATCTTTACGTTATAAAAATTATAAAAATGTGATTTGAAGAAAACTAAAGCATGGTTTAACGCAAAAAAAACTGTAATTTGTAATTAATGACGAGCTCTTGTTCGATTGATTGAATTAGTACCTGACAGTGTGCTGTCATTTACTTATCAAATTACGTCATTGAATCTGTTTATTGATGAAAATATTGTTAAGAACGAGAAAATTTACGTTCAATGGTGATCTACTAATCGAGTCTATTGTAATGTAAATGTAAGATTATCTGAATCTAGTAAGTGCAAAGTTTAATTACTTTCAGTTGGCTGATAACTGTAAAAATGAGACCGATTTACTTTTCATATTAATCTTCTTGTTATCGACTCATATTTGACAAGTTATCAGTTTATTTCTTATTTACCTGAATTATAGTTTTCCAAATGATTTTTTTTCGAATTTTTGATGATGAGTCAAGATTAAAATGAACTTGAGTGAAAAATGTTGCTTCTGTTTAAAAAGATCGTATAATCATTACACCTACATAATAAATATTACAAGAATTTTTTGGACATTTATCAAACAAAATAAATCTGCAGATTGGGTGTGGATGTGGATGGTGGTCTCGTTTTCATTTACACCAACACCCACCCTCGTTTGCTCTTTTTTACTGGAACCATTGCGAATAAATGATGGTGTGGCAGAAACTGAAGAAACATGAAAGTCCGGGTCACCAATGTTGTTATCCAGTTTTTCATCATGCTAAGAAATGTTTTCTAGCCAACTAAGAGCAGACTGATGTTCATTGATCTTAATCTGTTAGAAGAATATATTTTTAGAAATGTTACATAAAAGAGCATCTGTCTGACCGAATTGATACATAAAATAAATACATTGAATTAGTATCGACAGAGAAGTTTGGGTTGCGCGTTCGAGATATCGTGAACTGAGAAAAAACGAAAAAGATTTTTTGGTTTTTCAAAAAACCGCTGGCTTTTCGAATAGAAGTTGTCAGAAATCTTGAATATTTTTTTGAAAAATGACATAACGAAGAGAAGTTTTTATCATTTCTGAAAGAGCAAATGACGAGCTATCTCCCCATGTATTTATCTCAATTTTGACCATTCTAACGAAAACTGACTTTTTTAAAGGTGACCTTACCGGTAGTTTTCTTTTATCGTTCGGACTAAATTAAGGTACTATGCGCATGTTTTTTGGATACTTATTTAGGTGCATATTGTGCCGTTTTTTTTGCTCTATCGAATTCATATGAAACTATTGTCTGTCCAAACTCCTTTCTTGTTATTTTTGCATCAAAATACTAAAAAAACAACATAACATTGTGAAAATTTTTGTGTCGTTTTTCATATATTGATCCGCCATAGATATGTTTTAAATTTTTTAAGAGTAAAGTCAAAATATACAGTTTTTTAGAGCGTCAATTTGGTTTAATTTACTTTTAGGAAAAAAAAACAATTACATACTCAAAACAGAAAAATTATGATCATTATTTTAAAACTTTATGGAGACACTTTCAATGTTTTTTTCATGTCTATTCAAGAGTCAGTTATAGAAGGCTAAAGCTTTGGACTTATAGATTTCTTTACATGCTCTTTCATTTGCACTGGTCAAAAGGTAGGTCAAAACTTGGTGTATGACGCCCTACTGCGAAAATGAATGCTTGATTCTGTCATGGACCCTCTCTTAACAAATTAAACTTGATGTAATAGATTTACTATATTATAAAAGTAATCCTATATAATAATTGATTGTTATTTACTTATCTCTTATTGAAAACATTAAACCGTTGACAATGCTGTATGCCTCGTTTTACATTACTTCAAAAATGTATTGAGATGCGCACGCAATAGATTATGATTTTAAATCTTTTTCTATAAATGTCATTGTCTTTTGTCTAGACAAAAAAATAAATTCTATAGATATGTTACTTTCAGTTCTAAGTATTTCGTTTTACCTGATTCTTCACTAACACTTTTTCAAATAGACTTGTTGGCTTATCTTTATTGTTAAATTTATACGATAAAGATAGACGCAATAAAAACTTTTATTACTTATAAGATGAAAGAAAGTGAAATAAAAATAGGCTTTTTGAATGAAAAACGAATAATTGATTTTTTTCTAGATGCCTGAAAACTTTTGATACCATAATTACACAAAAGTACATTGACAAAATTGTTTGCAGATATTTTTTCTTGTAATATTCTCAGATTTTAACAATATTGGATATTCAAAACGTTACTACATAGTACGCAATGTGGTTAATTGATGCTATAATACCACAATTTTGTATATTTATTTATTACAGAGGGAGATCTTTCTTTATTTCATAATTTTTATTTTATAAATAAATTTTTAAAAATATTTACATCTTTGTTTTATAAATATAAAGAATATGTTATCTCAATTATATGAAGATAAATATCTTGAGGGTGTGAGTGTAGTTGTCATGGTGAAGGGAGGCGTGGGTCTCCGTCCATCTGATACCAAAACGCAGATCAGATCCATACTCACACCCAGTTGCAATACTGAGTTATGGAACTAAATTTTCCGATACGTTGATATGCCATTTGGTAGAGAAATAAAAGAACTTCAATTTGGTTTATAAATCGGCTAATCATAACAACGAATGGATGAAACAATAATCTCTAGACGGTAAAGTACTTCAATGCTTTTTTTATAGCATCTAATACGCGAAAAAAAAGGAAGAGTAAATCGAGTCGTTTGCAACGTTTAATACATGAAATCGTCTGATTTTGATAGAAAAATATATTTGACAGCAAAAGTAAGAAAATAAGAAAAGCAAAGTCAGATTCCTACAGGAGATCGATTTTGCCTCTTCGTAGTCATTCTCCTTTTTGTACGATATACTCTACAAATATTTTTATGAGAACTTGGAAAAATAAACTAATTTAGATAAAAAGCGCATAATTATCATTTAGGTATATTGGTGTGTCTTTAGTTCTTGATTTAGGTATTGCTATGAGTGTGGGTATGGGTTCCGATAGACATAGTTCTGTATGAGTCTTCGTGTTACTGCTGATGTTGCTGTTGATCTTCGCTTCACTCATAGTGACAGATATACTATATATCCACATCCACACGCTCGAGCACTTCCTGACATTCAAGTCACTCTTTTGAAGAATGACAGACAGCGCATTGTGTCAGTATGGGTGCCGATGTTGGCTGTCTCTTCTTCTAAAGCCATACTCACACACAAATCCACAACTGTGTTGTTTGTAGCTGCGTCAAAGGTATCACCCACCATTTATTAATGGTTTGATGCTGCGTGTCGAAAGTGGGTCTCAGCATGGATGTCACTAGTGGTCTTCTCTTCATCCACACTTCACATCCATTCACCACCACAGCCACATTCACACTCACCGACACCAACATCCCACCCACACTCCATGTCCACACCCACACCCTCATTCTAGACTTTTTCAACGTTCGTCAGTACTCATCGAATGAACATAGTCCAGAGTCAGAAACGATTTACCACCTGGAGATGTTTCCTCGCGAGTTACCAAGGTTTTTCTCTGAAGAACCGAAAGTTAGAGACTATCTATTGATTATGTTTAGAACCAAACAATCGTTGTAGTAGTTTAAAAATTCATGTATTTGAGCTTGTATTATCTATTGAAAACTGTTGGAAATCTAATCAATCTAAAAGATGAATATTTATTACACAAATGCCTCGGAACCAATCTACATGGCAGGTTATATTGACGACATCGTATCTCAATAAGGATTTAGGAGGGTATCTTTGGACATTCATTCAAGATGGATGATGACATGTACTCTCAGATAGTGAAGTGAAATTTAAATAAAAGCTTCGGCAAAAATCGGCGAAAGAATGGCATTATTCACTAGTCATTATTTCTTAGTATATTACGAGAAGGGTTTTGGCCCTATTGGAACAGAAAGAACTTCGGGCAGTCTGAAAGGCCTACAGTAGATAGTAAACATATAACGCTAAATAACTGCATAGTATATGATAAATACAATTATATCATCAAATTGAAACATAAACTTTACTTCTAGTATCCTATCAGTGCTATGCATCTACTTTATTTACTGTTTGATAACTATTGCAAGACAGCTACTCGCTTGCAAACCGAATCAAAGATGTAGTTAAACCCAGAACTATAGCAGCTTTAATGCCAGCTACAACTCAGATTTCGAACTCAGAAATGGACTTTATCGCCTGATTGTCCACTGTGTGGGTGTGGATGTGTGTCGGTAGAGAAGAGATTCACATGCACAACTACATCCCACATCGACACATCCACATTCGAGCACTTGAAACTTCGATGAGTGCTGGGGTGTTTAAATGTGTTTGGGGAGTCCAAAGTGAGCTTTCAATAGAGCATAGTTTTCAACTGCTTGAAATTCGATAGCCATCGAGGGTACTCGAAATTGGAACAGAACGGACAAAAAATATTTATTTCAAATTTTTGATTACTCGCCACGCCTATGGTATTCTTCTCAAAGTCTGCTTGAGTTTTCGATGAGGAGGTGAACATTTTGTGCTTAATCAATTTCAATTTCAATCTCCAAGGCAAACAATAACAATCTTCTCTCAGTGTTAGAGGACCAGGCTTGCCTCGTCATTGTGCGGTTTCTAACAGTGTTATGTATGCTTTTATTATTTCTTCAAACAAACATTCAATTTTTCGGTGTGACATCGAAAGGATACGTTTAGTAAGCAAAGGAACGGTAGAGTTCTTCTTTCTTTTCCGCTTCTTCCAGGGTATTGAACACAGGATTGAATCGTAACCACTTGCGTGTTCGTAGCGGTAATTGTTCCAATATTTCTCGGGCGACACGAATTTCAACTTCTGGTCGAAATAACCATTTTCGACTATAACCAAGAACGACCATAGGCCGCGGTTGATTGGTTCGATTGGGTGTTCCTCGGTGTATGTGTCGAACATCGCGAATGAGCACATCACCTCGCTTCATCAAAACTTGTTGCACAGGTATTTCGCCAGATTCAATGCGACGAAGAGCTTCTTCTTTGGTTAACAGGTGTGTTGACAGTGTCATTTCAAGCGGTCCATTTTCTGGATTACTATCGACAAGAGGAAAATTAACAGCCAGTTGAAAAGGTGGCGTTTCTTGTCCCCATTCGGGAAAAAGTGACTGAGTGTCACGGTGCAAATCCTGGTATTGGGATCCTTGACATGGAGTGTCGGTAGCTAATTGACAAAATACTCCATCGGCACCCACAAGTTCGGAAACAATCGCCATGATAATATCATTGTCAATAATTGATACATCGGTCCATGGTGGACGAAAGGGTGGAGTAACATAGTAACGACTTGGTCCTCGGTTTCCTGCTGCACCCTCGATGCGCACAGTTTCCGCCAGAAGCGGTTGAAAAACTCGATTGAGTTCATCAATTTTGTCAACTGGAAGAACATTTCGAATGATAGTCGACCCGGTTCGACGAACTTCGTCGGCTCGTTCGATGATCCATGCAGTGTCGAGTGCGCGTGCGTCTTCAACAGCCATGTCAATCGACCTTCTCTTTATGGTTGTTAGAAAAAAAAGACAACGAAAAAAACAAATATCTACTATCTTTCTTATCTATATCACTGATATGTCATGCTGAGTATGCATGCTGCAAAAATACATCTTGTCTGCTTGTTGCTTTATGAGAGTATAAACTAGTGTCCTGCGGAAACGACTTTCAGGGTGGGGTGTGGATGTGGGTGTGGGTGTGAGTGTGGATGTGAGTGTGGATGTGGGGTGTGAGTGGGTGTAGGTGTGGGCGTGGGTGTGGGCCGGTGTAGGTGTGGGCGTAGATGTGGATGTAGGTTTGATTCTTGTCTTCATTCATACCAACACTCATACCCCGCACTCACATTCACCCACACCCTTAGGAAGTGTGTTTACTTTAATTATCTTGCGCTGGTACAACAAGAAGAAGTGAATCATATTTAAGTGCAAAAAAAAAAGAAAATTGATCGTCAGTAAGAATAATGTTCTTAGAATAATACAGTCTGTCAGATGCTAAAAGATTGCCTCAATTTATAATAGTACTCTCCTTTCTAAACAACAAGGGTGTGGGTATGGGTGTGAGTGTGGGCGTGGGCGTGGGTATGGGTGTGAGTGCGGGCGTGGGTATGAGTGGGTACAGATTTCAAGAAAACTCACACCCACACCCAGACCCAGTTTTAAGCATCATAATTGCAAGTTTCTTAAGATATTTTCGTTTTATAATGAAAAACAAAGAGAGAATTAAAATATATTATTGAATGAAATAAAATAAGTAAATAATCAATGTTTAATCTTAGATAATATTGAAAACGATGTAATTTTAAAGAAACCATGAATGAAATTTCCCAAAAGGAAAAGATATCTCCCATTTTGGAAATAAGAAATATTTCATAGGTATACAGTTTATTTTGAGCAATAGATTTTTTTTAAAGCTACCTATAAAGTATCAATATATTATGCATATAGAAAACACATCTTTCATACATGTATTTTGTGAATAAGATGTGAATTCACGATACATATATAAATTCTGTTTCATTTGATAACGATTGTGGTCATATCTGCCGTCACGGTACATACATTTGCTTCTTAATTGCTACTTCAGTTGTTCTAAACTCTTTTCTATCATTCTACAAACATCATCATAACAACATTCTGCTCGCCTTTGATAAGGTAAAGACTTCCGTTAAAGGATATCAATGGTGACATCAGATCAAAGCTAAGATGGATTGGAATATCTTTTTAAAGTTCAATATATTAATTTGAACACGTCTGAACGCTATTTAATATCGGACCGCGTCTAATCGTGTTCAGACGGGGTCTTGTTTAAAAACGTATCTCCATTGAAACAATTTTTGTCTCTACACATATTCGATGTTGACATTTTGATACAAAAACTACTTGCATGGGTTGTCAAGAATAAAAGAAAAGTCGTTTTTGAGGGTTCTTCAAAGTAGTACTTACGCACATCCAAGAAACATTTTCAATAAAAGAATACTCTTTCAAACAGTTTTTTAATCAGATTTATCTCATAAATGGTTTAACTCAGAACTGATACAACGCTAATATAATAGTCGCAAAGTATTGTCCAGGTCGAAGTGAGTTAGAAGCAGGCATAAAAGTGCCAAAGAACATAAAAATGACTGCAGAAATCATTTTAAAAGATCGATCATGATACTAATTTTTAATCTGTATTTTTCTTCTTTTATTCTAGCGAAATTGTTTGATTATTAACGGAAAAAGAGGTCCTTATTATAAGGAGAACTTTTAATTTGTCAAGAACTTTATATCATTCATTCTGTTTAAAACAACTTCTGATTCTCACTGAAATAATGTTTGTTGGATCAAAACTGGAATTAGAAAATTGCTTTATATCTATAAATGCTTTCTTTAAGGATGCATCTCGATGTAAGCGTCATGAATTTGACGTCCAAGTAACTATCAGAATTTACACCAAAAGTCTAGAAATGCATCTCGAAAAAGTGAATACGAGAAGAAGATGTGATATTGATCGAGTATTTATTTTTATCAAGCAATTTGACTTTGATACTTAACAATGAAAAACATAGAAATGTGTTTTTGCTTATATCTGTACAGAAAAACAATATTTTGAATATACAGAAGCGACGAGAGATAGATGAAATTATACTCAAACTCAAATGGTTTAGTAAGTTTAGGTTGTAGACCAAAACTCAAACCCAACTTCCAAACGATTTGGATTTGATAAATTTCTAGTTTGTATCGAAGGTACTTATAAATATTGAAATTGAAGTACTGGACTTATTTAATGTTCTTTATTGTTTTTTTCCATTTATTCTAATACGATGAATGTCGATTATAACGGGTACATAAAGAAAGTATTACTCAAACTTACCTCTGTTAACAGTGGTACAACACTGTTGATATGAATATGTACAGTTGTGTGTATCTATGTCTATGGCATGCAAATGATATTTATACATGTCAGAACATCGCGTGAGATAGAAAAATCCCATAAGACAAACAGTCATTTATAGAAACATTTTGTTATAAGGAAAGATGTAACTATTTTTGTCGTATAGATTGTGTTCTTGTCTATTGCAATGAAGCAACGAAAATAATATTTTCTGCGGTGCTGTAAATGTTGATGCAATGTAACAGCATATGGGGTATAGTTGGGATAGAAAAAAAAATGCTAACATCCACAAAGATAAGAGCAATAAGAAGAATACATACTGAAGACAATATGATCTAATTTTATCGTCATATATCATAACCAACAGCCGTTATCGAAATTTTATTTTTATGATTGTTTTTGCTATGATTACATATCAAGAGAAATTTGCCTCAAGCTATCTATACGAAAATAAAGTATTTCCATCACTACTTTCAAATTTCTTTCAGTGGTATAATATTTAGTATAATTACCATTGAATTTCACTTTTTCAACAACTATTTGACGAATATGACGTTTCATGAGACTATGTTTTCTGTTCCATTTCATCCCACAGGAAGTCCTGGTGCGTGTGGTTCTCTCAGTACAAATGAGGCCACAAGAGAATAAAAACTGTAATATCGAAATAATGACTAATTCAACATTACAGGACAAAAAGCAAATAAGTATGTGCGTACGCTATATGAAAGAGAGAGAAAAGAAATATGTTTCATTAGAATATTCTTCGAAAGGAGAAGAAGAAAGCGTAAGAAGAGAACCAATCCGTACACCATCGTTTTGGAAAGAAAACATTGCACAGTTAAATCTGTATCTGTTCTTAGATGCGGCTGAGGATAAGAAAAGAGAAGGAAATCGACAAGAAATAATGAATTTATATATGACACAACAGTAATAACTGATGAAATATATAGGGTGGTCCAAAAGTCTTTTTGAAAAGGAAAAAGATCTGAATATCTCTGCTATATTCTCATCCAATGGACTGATTTTCTACCACTAATAACAGAGTGTTGGTAGGTCATATTCATAAGAAAAACA
>CAJNOP010000993.1:0-63464 GCA_905250075.1 Rotaria sp. Silwood1
AAAAATACAAATATTTTTTTTTTCAAATCAGTTCGAGCACTTTTTTTTCATATTTTGTTGTAAAAGGCTGTTTGCATTTGTTTCACTTTTCGTTTTGTTTGTTCAAGTTGCTCGAGATTGATCAGTTCTAAAATACAGTTCGAAACATTCAAATTTTACTTAAATGGTACAAACAAGCTCATAGAATATCATTAGTGGATATGAAACATTCGGAGCTTGAGGAACTTGAAAATGCTTAAGTTTACTTTGATAATCTTTTTTTTTCTTCTTCTATATCTCTAATTTGTTGAAGTTTTTGATTTAGATCGAGTATTTTCCTGGATGACTTAAATTAGTAAGAAACTGTTCCGAATATGGTACTGATTGAAATGTAACAAAAACGATACTTAGATGATTATCTAGATAATCTCTTGGTATGTATATTTGTTCGTATCGAGGTTCATTGAACGCTTCTTCAATAGTTTCGATCGATAATGAAAAAGAAATATTTTTCAATTTTATGATTTTCTAGAATAAATATCAAATAAATTCTACATTATAAATTTTGATAAGATTTACCTTATAGATACCGTCGAGCGCTAATTTTTCCTTATTTTTGCCTGGACTCTTTAAAACTAATTGAGTTGAATTGCTTGATGATCTAAAAAATCCTTGAGAAGAACACGGTACCAATACAATGGTGTCTTTCTCTCTTTTCTTTTTCTTTTCTCGCTTCTTTTTTTTTTCTTTTTGTATCTCATATGACTCATATTTTTTACGTCGATTGACTGCACAAACTGCTGGCAGAGCCGACTTATTGCTTTTCACTCGCTTAGTTGTCATAGCAAATTCTTTTTCTTTTCAACAGATGAGTTACGATTCAAGTCAGTCACTTGTTCTTAGCTCCTGACTATTATTTTCAGTTGGAATAAAGCTTGACGAAGATTGTGAGAATGTCTTGAGTGTACATCTGAAATTCGTTTTTCGAAAATCGGTGCCGTTCGTACGATATAGAAATGCTGAAAATGAACAATTAATAGCTGATAGTTTTCTTATATGACAATTTATGATTTAATTTTCGATGACTATTAACATCTAAGTTTAATTATCGCCTTGTACGAATTAAAGCCGTTTATGATAAAGTGTGAAACTTCTAGAGAATTTTTTCAAATGTTAATCAACTGATTGAAATAAACATAAAGAAAAACGATAATTAACAAACAGATGATAATTTCTTTATATGGTGATAAATTATTCAGTCTTAAACCAACCATTTATATTTAAGATGTTCAATGCATCTATGTTTTAATTAGTTGTCGCCTTGTAAGATTTAAAATCGCCCGTCATGAGGTCTCGAGAGTGAGAGAAAAATTTTTGAATGGTCACCAAGAAATGAATTATCAATTTAAAGAAAATGAACATTTTATCTGGAGTCAGGCGATATTTGATCCAAGTCATAGTGATAAATGACAGTCTAGTTTTGACTACTTATTTAGGTGGTATTGTCGTTGAATTGAGATGTTAGTTATCGAAGAACGCAAAAAATGAATAAATATATAATTGATTGATTTCACAATATTATTATTTTATTTGACAATTTTCTAAAATCGAATGATTTTATCTATAAAAAGAAAACATAATGAAATAATAATTTAACGTTAATGTTTAAGAGTTTGATCGTATTGTATTAGTAAATAAGTAGTGATATTTTTTGAATAAGAATAATATATTCTATGATTAAATAAGATAATTAACTGATAAAAAAATGTTTGAAATTTATTTTTGATAGTCAATCAATATGACGTCTATTTATTTATTAATAATATCAAATAAAAAACAAATAAAATAAGATATAAATGAATTAAAATACAAAATGAAAAATGAAAAATGAAAAATGAAAAATATTTAACAAGGTTGATTTGAAAAAAAAGTTGTTGCTGAAGGAATTCTTCGAAAAAGAGATAAAGGTGTTGTTGGTGATTTACGAAATTGACATTTATTATGATCAATTGACATATTAAATGTTGATGATGGTGCAGCTAAATGTGTTCGATCATATTGTTTAGATTCTAATGAACCTTTTTTTTTTATTCGTTTTTTATTTAAATGTTGTAAATAATCATTTGATTTATTTAATTGATCATGTATATATGTTAATGAAGATTTAAAATGACTTTGTTTTCTTCTATGTGATGATGATGATATCGATTTTGTTTCTTCTCTTTCTTGATCTTGTTCTTGATCTTGATCTTGTTCATATTCATTTTCATCTTGATCAGATTCATCACTTGATGGTTGAGGTGTTGCACGATCAATCATATCTTTTAATGCAGCTGCATCACGTTTTAAATCATATCGTGTTGATATAATTGAAGGATTTTTTCCTAATTTATTAAGTCTTTCAGCAGCAACTGATTCCATTGTTCTTCTCATTAATGGATATGATTCAAGAACACTTTCAAATTGACTTGAATCTAATGAATATAAATTACAATATGTTACACAACGAACACCTGCTACACGTTTAGCTCGTGTTAATAAACATATTTCTAAACATAAATTATATTTATATTTATATTAGACTAAATATTAAGACAAACCTCCAAAATAAGATCCATCAGATAATGTTGTTAAAACTTGTCCATCTGATTTAATTATATCAACAACACCTTCTTGAATAAAATACATTTTATCTCCAATTGTTCCTTCATATATTATTTGATCACCTGGTTGAAATACTTCAAAACGTAATTTTGTAACAACATCAGAAACAAAATTTGGATCTGCATTTGAAAAAAATGGAACCGATGATACAAGAGATCGACAATTATAATTAACAACATCCTTTTGTTTTTTTTTAAAAAAATAATTCTTAGATTTAAATTAAATATAGAAAATAAAAACAAACAAACCAATCTTAATCTTTCGGAAAGTTCCTTTAAAATATTATCTTCATCAAAAATTTTTCCTTGATAACGATGTTCATAATAATCTGTTATTCTATTACGCATTTCTCTTGGTAATTTTCTCCATGCCATATATTCTTCAACTTGTTTATACTAAAATTAAATTATTACTTTTCCTATTTTTATTTATAATTAAATAAGAAATACTTTTTCATTATATAAACGTCTTGATGTATCAAAACTTTGAACAAGTGCTGATACATGTCCTATTGTAACAGCATAACACATTGCTCCAATAACTAAATAAATAAATAATTATATTAAATAAATAATAAAATGATTTTAATAAAACCCATTGAAAGCATTGTTAACCACATATCAACATAAGATTGAGGAGGATAACGACCATAACCAATACATAACATATGTGAAAGAGCTTTAAATAATGCAACTGTATATTGTTCTGTCCATGGAGCATTTTGAAGAGCATTTAATGAAACCCAACAATCGGATGGAAAATTTTGAAACATTGGTATCATAAATTGTAAACAACCATTCCAATGTGCCAATAATATAATTAATGCTAGTAAATTAAGAATACGCATAACCATACTTGCTATTGATAAAAACTAAACATATATATTTTTATTTAGGTTTTTTTTTTTTTTCTTTCATATTTAATTTAAAGAAAAAGAAAAAGAAAAAAAAAACAACTAATAAATCGATTGGGCAGGAAGATCTTTATTCTCCTACCCTCGAATTATGTTCATGCATTAATTATTTTAAAATATCATGCGTGTTAGGCTTTTTTGTCTTTTTTTTTTATTAGCGAATATATTATATTAAGAAGATATATTATCTAATAGGAAATATTATTTGACATGCATTCAACTATTTTAAATAAAACAAACATTATCAAAAAATAATATTATGATAAATATATTAAAAACAAAACACAATAAATAATACTATAAATAATATGAATTAAAATAAATAAATAAAATCATGCAATTAATTAATTAATTAATTAATTAATTAAGATAAATGAAAATAGTTTTGTCACCCAGACGGGAAGATGAACTCGAAGGAAATTGGCCGCACGAAGTTCTATCGATCGATATCTGACTCGATGTCGCTATTTTAATAAGATGATCTTTCCTGCCCTTATATTAACTAAAATAAATAAATATTTAAAAAAATATCTCACCTCTTCCCATTGATGTATATATCTGACAAGACGTGATAATCGAAGTAATCGAAGTAATGAAAGTAATTTAACAAGTCGAAGAATTTTAATAGCACGACCTGTACGTGCTATTGTATATCCTCCGGGATTATCTCCCGTATCAAGTAATAAAAAAAAATAATCAACTGGAAGTGAACTAACTAAATCAAGTATAAACCAAGTTTTTATATAAGTTTTTGCTATTAAACGTGGTTCAAGAATTATTTCATCAATATAATCATTTCTTAATACACCTTTTCAAACAAAAACAAATAAATAATTAAGAGAAATAAATTAAATTAAATTAAACCTGTTCGAAAATTGACAAGAATATCAAAAAGAAAAAAAGCATCAGATATAACATTAAATATAATCCATCGTGCTGAATTAATTTCATCACTAAAAAATGCAATGGCAACAGGAAGGACGATGACATTGGTTATTAATAATGTTAACATAATTAAATCCCAATAAAAACTAAATTAAACAAAGAAAGAAATTCTTTTTTATTTTAATAAAATAAAATAAAATAAAAAAAAACTAACCGAAAATTTGAACATGGATGAATAATACAATGTCCAGCTCTTTGTTGTCTTAAACGTTCTTTGAGAAGACCTTTTCGACTTCCAAATAATTTTAAAGCTAATTTATTATCACTTGGTTTTAAAAGATCCATAAAATATGAAACAATTGTTGATGAACTTTTTAATGGAGAATCATTTGTTAATCTTTGTTCATAATGATTATTAAGATTTTCGGGTGAATATATTTGATCATCATGAAAACAATTATCTTTTGAAATATTTTCATTTTTATTTGTTTGAGGTTCAATCGTAACTGTTATTGGAGGATTTGTTGGTAATGTAAATTCTCCTTGAATTGATCCAGATCTAATAGATTTAATTCTTTCTCCTTTATCTCTATATTGATTTCGATTTTTATATCTAGAAATTTCATATGTTTTATCATATTTATTTGTTTTAATTGATTTAATTGGTAAACTTAATTTTATTTTTGTTCTTCCTTTATCATAATATTCTTCTAAATCCGAATTAGAATTAATATAATTATTATTTATTTTATCAATTGAATTAAATGAATTTTCTTTAATTAATTTAATTGAATGATCACTTTTTGTTTTATCAAAATTTTTATTTTTAATATATTCATTATTATTATTATTTAAATTTGATAAATTAATTGAAGCTATTGTTGATCGACGATCATTTTTATTTGATTCACTTTTAATTAAAGATAAACCTTTCAATGATGATGATGATGATCTTGATAATAATCGACCATCATCGAATATCAATCGCTCTTTTTTATCCATTTTAGTAGATGAAATAAACGATGACGAACGACAATAAATAGAAGAAATCGATCGCATCATTGATGATGATACATCACACATGTTTTCACTTGATTTTATTGATTTTTCTTCACTATTATTATTATTATTATCTTTAGTCATTATTTCCATATTTACATTTTTCAAATTAATATTATCATCTAAATTATTTTTTTTTGTTTTTGTTGTTGTTCGATATTATTTATTTAATTCGAATAAAAACTTACTTTTATTTGAATTCAAATTATAATCATATAAATAATTATCAGGTTTTGATTGAATAAAATCATATTGTCTTTCGAACATTTCACAACTTGTTATTGATGATGAATTTATTCCATTTTCATTTGTTTCAATTAATTGAAAATAATCTTCATTCGAAGGTACATATGATATATTCGACATAGACTAGATTTCTAAAAAACTATCATATCACATTCCTATCATGATCGGTCGGCTCTTCCTATCCCTATCCATATTCCTATCCCTATCCCTATCTATCTCTATCATCTTGCTTTCTCGCGCTTGTCGCTTCAATCAAGATAGACATTTTTATTATGAAATTATCCTGCTATAGAAGATACTTACTCTTCTATTGGAACTAATGTATGCGATTCTCATACAAGTTAAACACGATTCTTGTTGTGCTCTTTTATAGATATCGATAGAAAAATAAATAAATAAAGATTAGGTGAAAAAAAGAAAAGATAAAGAAAAAATTATTTCTATAGAGAAAAATAAATGAAGAGAATGATTTGATTACGGATCTAACGATCAAGCAGCGACAGCTGACTTCCGACACTTGTTTGACACGTACAAAAAAAACAAAAAAAAAAAACGAAATAAACCGAGAAAATCATGTGTTTGTTATTTAAATATAACTAGAATCTCTTATCTAAACAAACATCATCATACCAGATCTTTCACTTTCACTTTTTTTTCTACTAATTATCATTTTATTTAAACAAAAAAAACACACAACATGAACTCAGCAAATTCTTTTCCAGTTTTTTTTTCGTCGGAGATCGTAAAAAAACAAAAGAAAAAAACAAAGACAATCTAATTGAATAAAGTTGGATCATAGAAATATATCTCAAGAAAAAAAAATATTCAATTGGTTAGTTTTTATTCTTGTTATTATCTCGTTTATCTGGTCATATTATATTAATATTATCTTATTTATAATCGAAATTTTACAGTAAACTCTTTGTATATATATATATATTATTTAGATTTATTCGCTTATTTTATTCGAAATCAATAACAACAAGAGAAAAATAACAATTTAACGTAAACTAAAAGAAAAAAAAAATCATGTGAAAGAACAATTAAAAAAGGTGTCAATCACCTAAGAGACAAACCAAGAAGAATGCTCTACCTTGCTTTTTATTTTCTTCCCGAACTAAACGTCGATCTTTCATAATATTAAACGGGAAAGAGAGAGGAAAAAGAAAGGAAAAGGACACGGTAGATGATGACAACAAAAACAAGAAAAACAACATCTGCAGGGTGTCTGACAGAGAGATAAATAGATGCCACACAGAGATACAGGATTAAAGCAACTATACAGAGATTAGTGTCAAGCGACACAAGATGCGCTTAGAAATGTTGACTTATAGAAAGAGAAATTAAGATAAATATATATGATTCTCATTGATAATAATGATAATGACATAAAAGAGAATATTTGACTACCTGTCTATTGACGACAATGAAATGAGAGTATCTTTCTCTTTATTGTTTCTTCAAGATGATCAAAAACAATTGCCGATCGTTTCTTCTCTTCCGATTGATGAATGACGAAGAAAAAGAGAATAAATAATCGAGAAGAATAGACTTTTTTTGCTTGTGAGATGACATTCTCAATCCATATTGCATAGTTTATATCTGTTTGCATGTCTATTTATATATTATATATATATATATATATATATATATATGTGCGTGTGTTCTTTATGAGAAAATCTTTGCAAATTGGTTAATTCTCTATGACACTTAGACGAAACTGAATATTGCCATAAAAGAATTGTCGTATAAACAAATTTTTCGGCAATTTTCTCAGTGTTAATGTAGAAAAAAGGAATATTGATAATGAATAGTTTGAAGCTGTCAAAAAAAATCAATTGCTTGTTTATTCTAAAGAAAAGAAAAAAACAAAAGGCTAACTAACAAAATATTATATCGAATTCAATATTTTTATCTTTGAACAAGTTTTTTTTTGTTTTTTTCTTGTTGATTATTTTTTTTAATCATTAGATTTTGAATCATATTTACTTTTTCAATTTATTAATTTAATAAAAAAGAAAATATTTTAAAAGTATTTTTATTATTAATATCATTGATAATTAATAAAATCTATTTCTAAATGATTAATTATTGAGAGATGATCATGTTACACAATTCTATTATAATATATTCAAAGAATTTGTTAATATATTATCTAGGAATGTTACTCTATTATCTATTATTATCATAACTGATCCTATTTTACTATTTTATATAATTATATTAAACAAATATTTTATTATTTATTTTTCCTAGATAATTCTTCTATAATCTTAATGAGACAGGTGTTACTATATTTATCTTAGATTTGTTACGATTCCTTATTGGATTATATGTCTGACTTTCTTCGACATTCCTATTTTATTATTTATTTTTCTTAAGAAATTCTTCTAGTTCTGTTCGCATATATATATATATTTACATATAAAAAATTACAAAAAAAAAGAGAAAAGTAAATAGTTAAAATAAAAAAAAATTCTTTTGATTGAATTCATTGATAAAAATAAATGAAGAAAAATAATAATAATTTAAATAAAAAAAGAATAAGTTATGTTAAATTGATCTAAAATAAAAAAAAAAAAAACTAAAATGATTGAAAATAAAGGCTATTTATAAATGTAATTAAATAAATAAAAAAATCGTTTTGAGTGACTCTTTAACAAAATAAGTACCACTAGATTTATTATCTACTTTATATTCTATAATACTATTAACCGTATTCGAACATATCTGATCGATCAAATATTTATTTAATTTCTCTATTTTATCTTCACATATTATTTAATTATAATTGACATTATAAATAATTATCTTTAAATATCTTAGAAGCTTTTCATAATTAGAAATAAAAATAATATAATAACAATAAATAATTGATCTTATTCTCACAATATACGTATATAAATAGTTCCATTATTACATCTATAAGATTTAATTATATTATCAAATATTAGTCATACAACATAATATTATCAAAAATATATTATTTCATCTTCAAAAACCTTCGATACATATTTCTACATCAATCAATAACATAAATACGGAATAAACTGTCAAATATATTGTTTTATTTAATGAAATTCTATTTCGAATATAATTGACATATTTATTTTCATTCATTTAAACAATATATATAGAAGAATTCTTATTATTATATAACAACTATCATTCTGCCTAAGCCACGACTCAGATCATTTTAAAAAATATTCAATTATTCAGTTTTTTTATGACTCTTTTATAAAAATACTAAAAAGCAAACATTTCGACCAAAGATAATCGGTCTGGTGCCATATACCAAGAATAGTATCGTTCATTCAGCTAAAATATTGTATAGACATACACATTCATCAGTTATAGACAACATTAAATTTTCACTTCAAAATCTTGCGTTCGTCATTTTCTATCACTTATTCAGTATTAAGCAAAAATTCACATTTTGGCCAACTTTTATATTTCACAATTGGTGATAACAATAACATTGAGATCTAACAATTTTTACTATAACTAGACAATATACTGATATACATCGATATCCTTTTGAGAACTTTGAGATTTACATACCTTTTATTTCGATCAGTCAAAAAGTTGAAAGAGCTATCTAAGATGTACAATATTATGATAAAATTAGCCTGACTCATTTACAAACGGCTTGCAGAAAAGATCATCTTCAAGGACCCTGAGCAAGATGTTGATTCACTCCATACATACAAGTCTCATCAATGGATTGAGTCAGAGAATTGAAATTTTTATTACGAAAACGTCTCATTGACTGCTGAGTATGGTAAAAACTTCAGCTTTATAAACAGTTCGTATCACTTAGAAGACTTGATACAATATCGTCAATTTTTATGAAAATAACGATTTTCACACAGTTCGTCATTCTAAGGTATAGAACGTATCGAAGTTGTATTCATATGAATATCTATCACCTACTAGCTACTACAAAGTTATGAAAAAAATTGGGGAAAGATCTCTTTAAATGGTTTGCATATATTTATTGAAAAATAAAAAAAAATCAACTATTTTATCTACGAAATATGTTGGCTTCACTTAGAATACAGAGGCCAATAGAAGATAATCTATTGATTTACACTGGATAGAATTTATTTCAGATGATAATGCTCTTCTATTAAGTTTTTGAAAGCAGATGGAGTATATTTCGAATAAAAAAGTATTATTTTGTGTATTTTAAAATAAAGTTGTCTGTATTATTCCACAAGATCTCTGTTAGATTCTTACATAAGTTTGTAGTCGTTGGTATGCACTTGGAGATTATATGTGTCAGGATTGTAGAGCCTCACTTTCTAAAGAAGAACAAACTCCCAAAATTGTTATCTTCATCAAAACTTTGATTTTCTACGAAGTTCTCTAACTGATAAGAACTGTCTAGAAAGATGAAATTTTTACCATAATCATTACTCAGTGGTACTTCTTCTTAGTCAAAATTTCAGCTAGTTCACTCAATCCATTCATGAGAGTTGGATTTATGAAATGACTCAATATCTTGCTCAGGGTCCTTAAAGATGATATTTTATGCAATCCATTTCTCGTCTTATTAATCTCAGTCCTTCAACAATGAGGTATTTTGAGAGAAAATAGAAAATTTCAACTGTATGGTCGATGGTGTTCTTGATATATGTCTATGGCAGGATTTTACCTTGATGAAAATATTAATTTTGAGTATTTTTCATAAAACAAGAATAAAAAAAAGTCAACAGTTGAATATATTTGAAAAAAGCTTGATCAATGTTGATAAAAGTCTTTGTTGTGTAAGATTATTTTATTTAAAATGAACGAAATGTGAGAATGTCAATAGATCAGTTTCGGTGGTGTATTATATTGAATTGATTATATATATAATAATATTCAAAAACTAATATTTTATAAATAAAAATCTTTTTAATAATTAAATTGAAAATAAAATAAAGAAAATATTTTTTTTTCAACAAACATTTTCTTATTGATAATTAAACTAAAATTATTTAAAGCGAACAAAAATAAAATCAACTGTTGAGAATCGACATTTATTTAAGATAAAAAAGTTTGATTTTCTCTGATAAAATAAATTTTAGTTTAAAATAATCAGTCAGAATTAATTGATTAAGACTTAATTATTAGATTTTTTTTACTTTTCTATATTTAAATAATACTAATATATTAAATTATATTCTATAAGAATATTTTAAATCTTCAATTAATTCATATTTATTTTCATCTATTTAACAAATCTTATTTTATTTTATTTCGATATAATTTGTCAAATATTTTGTATATCAATTAATTAATTGAATTTCTAAACATAGATCTTCCGTTTTGAGTTAATCATTCAAATAAAATCAAACTTATATTAGACTTTTAAAAAGAAAACAAAAAAAAAAAAGTCAATATAAAAAAATGTTTTTTAGCGACATCAATTTGTTAATCGATTATTGGTTAATTATTTATTCGAATAGAAATATATATATATAAAACAAATGACAATCGATCGAAATCGATAGATAGATATAGATATATTAAAATAAAATGATTTTCTTAATAAATCTGTTGTTATTAATTATTGTTAATACATCATGTTTTATTTATCGTGATGAAATCTTAGTATCATCAAATGATATTGAAACAATATTAAATGATGATGAAAATCCTTATAGTCCACTTGTTTATTGTCAATATCTGTAAGAATTTATTTTTTTTCTTTAAAAATATTAATTTATTTTATTTAAATAACTAAAAAGTCCATCAGATTATTATCATTGTGAATCAGTTGAAGATATTCCAGAAAATGAAACAAGATCATGTCAAGTAATTGAATTTATTTTTGTTTTTTTTTTGTTTAATAAAATTTATTTTAATTAAAATAAAGAAAAAAAATGGTCGTCGTTTTGGTGGAGAAAAATATAATGAAGTTGAACATACATCAATACAATGTCGAATATATGATGGTATTGAATGTAAAGGAAATCGTTCATTTATTATAAATAATGTACCTTGTATTAAATATTCTTCACATTATTTTATATCAACACTTTTATATTCGATTTTTTTGGGTTTATTTGCTGTTGATAGATTTTCTCTTGGTCATATTGGTATTGCTGTTGGAAAAATGATAACACTTGGAGGTTTAGGACTTTGGTGGATTATTGATATTATTCTTCTCATTTTTGGAAAATTAATGCCTCAAGATGAATCAAATTGGATTATTCAACATTAATACATAGTCTCCTTTTTTTTTTCATTTTATTATAACGAAATAAATCTTTAGTAATATATATATATGTTTGTATAAAAGTGAATATATTTATTAACTAATCAATTAATTTATTGTCAAAATATCTTCATTAGAACCATATTTAATTACTTCGACAACTATTTAAATCAGTTTTTTTATCTTTTTAAAAAACAAAAAAAACCTTTTTAATGAAGAAAAAACTCTTTATAAAGACTTTCAATAAATAAATAAAAAAAAATATAGTTAATTGATTAAATTATCTCAATAATGTTTTATTTTCTCATTTGTTACAAATGTTTATTTTCACCAATTAAATAAAAACAATATTAACTTTTTATTTTTATTTTATTTTGAAAATTTTTCAATAAATAAATAAACTATTATCAAATCTTTAATATAACAAGTATAGCTCTTCATTGCAAAAATTTTTATCATTAATTAACAAAAAATTTCTGCAAAGTAGAATCAGAAAGATAGATAGATTGAAAAGATTTTATCAGTTAACATTTATTTAACTATCGCACAATTAATCTCTACAAATCCATAATTAAGTTCCATTATTATTTATTAGTTTTATTCAAAAATGATTATTTTTAAAGATTTTATCATTTATTGACAAATTATCTCGGAATTCTAGAAAACTTATAGACTTTAATAATGAACATATTTATTTTATTTGTCCACTTTTATTTCGACCATAATCAGTGCATATTATTAAATAAAACTATCTTCCCCCCAATCATCTTCCTATATCTATATTCGTTTGTTTTCGTAATGGCAACTTTTGTCTCTCCTTTCCCTTCTTCCCCTACTCGACTCTTTTTTGAGGTCATTTTTATTCTTCAATTAAGAAAATACCAAGGTAACATCAATTAAACAGATCTTATTTTATTTAATAAAAAACAAATTTATCGTTTTTCTCCTAAAAATATTTTCAAATATTTTAAAGACAAATCATTTGTTTAAACGATGAATCGATATACTAAACTAGTAGACAATAATTAAGAGAAATTTTAATTAATTATTTATTTTTCACTATAAAAAAATTCTTTTTTTTTTAATTCTTTTTCTATACTATTCAATACGATATTTAATCAGCTATATTATCATAAAAAGTACTTTTAAACATAATTAATTAATGACTATAGAATATTTTTTTTATTAATTTCTAAACCTTAAGGATTATATTCGAAAAAATGTTGAAAACTGAACAATATGATTAATTATTATATTTGGTAAAATAATTCATTTTAATAAGATTCTACACTGGTTAGTAAATTTTACTATTCTATTGTATTTTTATATTACTAAGACTTAACTTAATAAAACTACCTAAAAGTTTGACATTTAACATATATTGTAGTATAGATTTCATTCTTTTAATATGAGACCTTGCTAACTTCAATCTGACGTATTATTCAATCGGTATATCACTTTTAGTTCTCTTCCTAACAATTTGAGCGATAGTTTCCAGCTGGTTTTCTAAGATAATGCGCCTCATCCAACTAAAAGTGATATACCGATTGAATAATACGTCAGATTGAAGTTAGCAAGATCTCATATTAAAAGAATAAAATCTCTACTACAATATATGTGACAGAGATGGAACCGGTACCGGTCTGGATTTTGGATCGACCGGTCTAAACAGGTCGAAACCGCCTTATACATACCAGTCTATATTTTTCACTTTCCTGCTTTATGATGGTATTCATATGAAAAAGCCACTGACATCAAGACTAGTCCCACTGATCATACAGAAATTTATTTAACAAACAGTTTTCGGAATGCTAAACAGTGAGACCATTGTTATCAACGGTGATACATTATGCCAGTATGCATGAAAGTACGAATGTAGCTCTCAAGCGAATTCACTATGAAATATGGTTTATTTCAAGCCTCAGTCTCTTGTCTGTAGATCGATATTTTGTCCGTAGGTAGGATTTTCTCTTACAAAATAACGTGTCATCAGCATCCTGTTTAGTACCGGTAGGCTAGTTTTGGCCGATAGATCGGTCAGATCAACTTTTCCGGCTAAATCGGTTTCGGTCGATAAACCGGTTAGATCAGTTTTTACCGGTATACCGGCTGCTCCGGTTCGGTCTGATATCTTCAGACCGGTATCGGTACAGGTCCGAGAAAAGGTGGACCAGTTTCATCTCTGTCGTATTGAACAACAGCATCACGATGCAATTGTTATGATATTTCTGAATCATTAGCTAAGTTTGTAACTTGCGAGAGATACATTAAAAATAAGTTTCACTGTAAGCATCGATGTATTATTTGTAAGCCAGTTTTACCGGTCTAGACCTATGTTAAATGTCAAACTTTTAGGTAGTTTTATTAAGTTAAGTATTAGTAATATAAAAATACAATAGAATAGTAAAATTTACTAATCAGTGTAGAATCTTATTAAAATGAATTATTTTACCAAATATAATAATTAATCATATTGTTCAGTTTTCAACATTTTTTCGAATATAATCCTTAAGTTTTAGAAATTAATATGAAAATATTCTATAGTCATTATTTAATTATATTTAAAAGTACTTTTTATGATAATATAGTTGATTAAATATCGTATTGAATAGTATAGAAAAAAGAATTTTTTTATAGTGAAAAATAAATAAATAATTAAAATTTCTCTTAATTATTATCTACTAGTTTAATTGTTAAAGTTTCATTGAATTATTTGTTCGAGTTAGATTTTAATTATTTAAAATCGAAAAGAGAAAATTGATTTTTGAATAAAGATTTATTTGTTAAGTATAAGATGACGATATAAAATCTATAATGAAACTGATGAATATATTCCATATGAATAAACAATGTTCACAATTGATCTTCTTCTATAGTAAACTAAAGAGCAATAAGAGTTGTTTTTCTTTCAAACTTGAATAAGTTGAAAATGATTCGAATTTGGTTAAATCAATAATGAAACAATATTGTTTTTAAACAAATATTATATTAATAATTTGTTTGTTTTTCTCGCTTTTTCAAATATATATTCTTAAACTATTTTAATAAAAAGTGTCAAACACAATAAAATATAATATAAACATGTGATAATCATGTTGATATTGTCTTATGACAACAAATCTCAAACTATTACAACAGATTTATTAAACTGACAAAAAATATTAATTCTCGTACTATTCGATGCATTGATATTGATAAAAAAACATATCGAATTGATAGTTTTGATCAGAGTGTAAATATTTATAGTCTAGACTGTTGTTATTATACCGTATGTATAATGAGAAAATCTTATTGACAGTAATCATATAAATTGGTATTCAAAATCTATTCTAGTGCATATTTTATTTCTTCTATGATCATTCACTTTCAGTTGATTGTTTTGAATATGATATATGAGCGAATAAGTAGTCAACAATGGATCTTACCTTCAAATAGATTCATATTGATGTGAAATCTTTACTCGAATATTTTCGATTAAAAATATAATTAAAGATCTTTGAAGAGATAATAAAATTTTATAAAATAAAATAATTCTTTTTTAATTAAATTGTCGAATATAGTATAGTTTTAGTGACATTATTATAATAGCATCTTATTGAAATTAAACGAAATTCAGACGGTTTTTTTTAATCCTCGTATCTAAGATAAACATATATGTGTGACAGAGATGTCCATCGCGGCTGAAAATCTGCCGCGGCCTTAGAAAAAAAAAAGCTGCCGCGCCGCGACAGTTTATAAAAAAATGTTGCCGCACCGCGATGACTTATAAAAGAAACGCTGCCGCGATGAATTATAAAATAAACGTGCCGCCACCGCGCCGCTGCCGCGACGGCTTTCAAAAAAGTGTTTCTAATTTCACTGCTGTGACTATATTTGACCAGAGATATGGGTACTAGTCCATCAGATTTATTCAATATCAGGGCGTTTCATTTGTAAATCCTGAAATTCTATTAAATTCATACAGTTTTTCAATGTCCTCCAAAAAAAATCCTGCTGCTGCCGCGATGGTTTTTTAAAAACCCTGCCGCTGCCGCGGTGATTTTTTAAAAAGCCTGCCGCTGCCGCGCCGCGATGGACATCTCTGATGTGTGATTTGTAAACATAGAAAAGAGAAAATCCTTGTCATAAAATATCTTCAAATATATTTCTTAAAATCTTATCTTATTATAATAAAGAGTAAAACAAATTGATATAATTAAAATTTGATTTAATTAGATCGAACAAATTAATAAGTATCCTAGAATAATTCATTTATATCGAACCAATCGAACAGTTTAAAATCATCGAAAAATAAAATAAAAATAATTCTCAAACAGAGTTATCATTCGATTAGATTTGACTGTTGAAGAACAGATTGGATTGATTCTATTTTATATAAATAAATATCGATTTAATTATGTTCATCCTTGGAACCTCTTAGAAAAAAACAAAACCAGTGCGTATTCCAGTAAACCAGAGAGAAATCAATCGATCTCATTTGATGAAAAATCGTTCCAAATAAGAAAAATCATTGCTCAAAACCAACAAAACTGATTGTCGCGTTCGAAGCGGGCTTGCCTTTGGCTGTAACAAATAGAAAACGATCCGATCCAGATGATTAGAATTTACTCTTAGACAGATGAAATTCCGGTTAAAAATTGACAAAAAAAAAAAATGGTGAATTGGTTTTTAAAAATGATTTTCTATTAAAAAAAAGTCTCCAAATATGAAATAGTTGAGGAATGGATGTAAAAGACATTGATTATAATGAATCTTTTTAGAGAGAAACTGAGAACAAATAATTAACACGAAATATGTTTGGGGCAATTTTTTACGCATTATGACAGCTTAATTTTTTTTGGCTAAAAACAGTACTCTAAAACTTGAAACTTGAATTGAATTGAAATTTCAACTTTCAAGCTTTCAGGTTTTGAAATGTTTTGGATTAGTGTGTACATAGAGGCGTGCATGGGTTGCAGCTCTTCGGGGGCGCTTCGCAACGCTAATATAAATGTCAGTTATGTGAGAAAAGCATTTACTTCTCTCTTGAAAACTTGAAATTTCAATTGAATTCAAATTTCAAGTTTTACATGTCTATCGGGATGTTCGTACGTTAGTTCGATGATAGTAGCACCTGAGGTGATTCACTCTATCACGTAAGATAAAGTTTGACCGAAGGTTTTTAGGGTCGGGGAATTCAAATGTGCTATTAGTTATTAAGTTTTGTACCAAATTTTTATTGTAAAAATGCGCTTTTTTACAAAAAATTTGATTCCATAAAAAGTTCGGCTTAAGAGTTTTGAGGTCAATGAGTTCAAATTTGTTGTTAGTTTTTAAAAATTTTCTACGTAACTTTCTTTCGTAAAAAAGTACTTTTAGAAATAAAATTATTCGTTATAAAATTTGGTCGAATGGTTTTGGGTCGACTAATTCAGACCGATGACAAGTTTTTCAATGTTCTGAATTTTATTTTTTCGTTTCGAAAGCTTTCTCTTTCTCGAGTTATTTGTGCTGAAACTTTGTAGTGTCTTTGAATTAAGTGAACGCTTTGCAAATAGTCTGAGATGAGTCGGAAATATGAGAAACAGAGTGAAAGATTTGATAGCATTTGCATGCGATACCTGACATTTTCGATAAGTTTCAATACTTTCTAATTTTTCTCAGAAAACATTATTTTTCAATGGTAGATCGAATACAGCTCGTATCGTTTCTAACTCAGTTTACTGAAGAAGACACTCAATTAGGAAATTTTGAGTTTGAAATAACGTGATCTAAGAAAGTATGTTGTTTATACTGTGACTTGAGACAAAGTTTGGCACACGCCAAGGGCAAAGTGTGTGTGAAGCGGTTTTGAAGTTATATACTGCGTCAGTGAATACATATTCAGTTATTTAATGTAAAATTTAGAATTGTTTGTTACTAATAACTTTTCTTTGTGTATTAATGTATCCATAAAGTTCTTATTTCAATCGACTATTTATACAAAGATGAGTAAGAGTTGAGAGAGAAACTCGAAGAAGTCGAAAGAAATAATGTTGTAGATAATAAATGTGTCATTGTTTATAGCTTATAATGAAATAAGAATAGTAGTAAAACATCAATTTTCTAAACAATTGGAAGAAAATATTTTGAAGTGTTTTTCGCAATCAACTCTCATCTATTGAGTTCTTCTAGTTTTGCTGCTGATGGTTGTCATAGAATGAAGTGAGAAAATTCGAAGTCAGTTACTAAACCATATGAACTTTTTCTCGCTTTATAAAACATTACATTTCTTGGTTTATGGTTTTTGGCCTTTCTCACAAAACATTCAATTTGGAAAAGTAATAGAAACCTTGCCTTATATGCGTAAGATTCTGTTATTTGTCTAAGTTCAATGTCATTGACGAGGAAAGAGCTCGATCTAAAAATATAATGTGTCGCAGAGAAGAGAAGGATTTGTACTAGAGAGTAGCGGGTCCAGGTTTTTATGGACCCGGACCCGGGTGGCATTAATTTTCTAGGCCCGGACCTGGACCCGGGCTTGATATATACGGACCCGACCGGGTCCAGATCCGTTAAGTGTTTCGCCAATATTTGGCGCCATCTGTATATAGGAACAAGTAAAGACTCATGGTTTTAGCTAATTATTGGCTATTCTCAGAGGAAAAGTGTATATACAGGTATTTCCTGTTGTTCACTTGTTCATCATGCAACATGATGCTTAATAATTAAGATTTTATTGCTTAACTGAAAAGAACATTATGCCAACCAAAAAAGCAAATAAGAGAATTAATTGATAATCAAAACTCATCATTAAAAATTCTCAAACCTACAGTAACTTATTAATATTCGTCTACTTTTTTATTTATTGTTCTTGTTTTTTTCAACTTCATTTGTTATTTGTATTTCAAATGACTTTTTAATTTCAAAACTAAAAATAGCAAGAAATTTTGAAATAGAATACAGAAAATATTATACGATGAGCTAAACTCTCCAGTACTTAGATTAGACTCGCAGTTGAATGCAAACCGGGTCTGAAAGGAAATAACATATGGACCCGGACCCGGGTGGTATTCATTTTCTGGACCTGGACCCAATCGGGTCCAGACCCGGGTCCGGGTTCGGGTCTGGACGGACCCGCTACCCTCTAATTTGTACAGGTCAGCATTTAGGATCATTTTTGTTATCATCCTTGTATATGATAGTCTTCACCAATTTCCTCCATGCAAAAATTTTAGCAAAATCGAAGATTTTTTTCCCAATACACTTTGATGCGCTTCATCCAAAACTAGAATAGAAGTTTTTTAAGAGCCTCCTCAGAAAATCGAATTTTTTTCGAAAAATATCGAAATTGAGTTTTCACCATAGGAAGATGCAATAAAGCTTCCTCTTTCAGAGTATATATAGATTTTTGGAAAATGACCCAATTTTCAGAGACTTATCAGATCAGACTTTGATTACGCTAGCATATTTTCTGAGAAATTTTCGTAGTTTTTTTAAAGTTTTTCAGTTGTGCAAAAACTGCGTTGCTATTTGAATTATCATTGAATAGAACAACATTTTAATATGATTTTTTTAAAATTCAAATGATAAAAAAAGCCAATTCTAAAACTTTCAAGTTTTTCTCAGAATATAGTTTCCAATCAGAATAATTGGAACTCCTCCCTCATTTTTCGAGCTATCATCAATATTTTTTTTTGTTTTAAAGGTCTCACTGAGAGTAAACTTTTGTCCGAACGGATTTTAAAGATGGTTCTTGGGATGAGAAAAGTGGGATCTACTGGCGTTGAACCACCATGTTTTATGCTAATTTTAAGACCCTTGTATTAAAATGCTCATAAAAAACGAACAAGACGGAATATAAAAATTTTGTTCTGACAAAAGTTGCGTATTGACATGAACTTTAATTTGAAACTAGTCCAAGCTCTCTATCTCTTGTTATGACGAAGTTATATAGATTCTCTTGAAGGCCAAAAATGACCCATGAATTAGCTGAAAATCCGGTCTAGTGTAACCAATCGAACTAAAATTTTTAGCAGAAGCGTATCTCTCCAAGATCACTCGTCCCTGAAAATTTCAGCATGAAAGGACCGTCCAAAGTGGAAAATCGTTTCTGAGGGAGAGACCCGTTAAGTAGTCCTCACCCTGTAGGTGTATGAACACAATAGTTATTGTATTTCCCTGCTAAAAACCTCCTATATCTGCCGCATCACATCCTTTCAGTAGAGAGTCGGTGACGTTTGCGTCGCGTTACCTTGTACTATAGATAAATAAAATCAAAATTGACTTTAACTGAACGAAAACCAAGGATTTGTCACAATATAAGAACTCAATATAAGCTTTAAAGATCCGAAAAAAAAGTCAGATTGAGAATAAGTGACATATAATTAAATAAAAAAAAAAAACAAGTCAAATATGTATAGATGATATGTATAATAAATTGTAAAATAAATCTTAATTAAAAAGTGTAATAAGTATAAAATAGTTAATAATAAAAAGTTGTATGAAATAGATATTTATTTAATGAATATTGTTGATAATAAGTATTTACTTAAATATGCTAAACAAGAGAATATTTATTCATTTATTATTATTAATCATAAGAAAAAGTATTTATCCAGTTATTATTTATTAAAGAAAATTATCATAAAACTTCATTCGACTTACGATATTAATCAGTTTTCTTAAATAAATATTTCACTTTATTTTCTTTTTTCTTTTTTATCAAAGACAATTCTTAATTAAGTTTAATAAAAAATAAATATAAGAACAATTCTTTTTTAATAAATAATATATTAAATAGAATTTTATTTATTTTCATGATTATTAATTAACTATAATATATTTATCTAACCTTGTTTTTATTATTCATTTTAAATTGTTTATTAATATATGTTTTACAAAAACTAAATTAACTACATATATATATATTATTTAATTAATTAAATCATTAATGAAAATATTTATTTCGAAGAATTTATCATTTAAATAAAGAGATTGTTTTTGTTCTTATTTATCTTATTGAATTGATTTTGTTCGAAATAAAAAACAAAAAGAAGGTTATATCGACTATTTTTTACATAATAATGATTTTCCTCAAAAACAAAAATCAATGAAAATCTTATTATTAATATAATTAAAGTTTTCTTAACTTGAACAGAAAAAAAATGAAAATTTGTTCGAATGTTTATTTATTGAATTTCTATGAAATAAATATAAAATGAAATCCGATTTCGATAAATATATATTTTAAAATAATCATAGAAAAAGATTGATTTTTCAATCAAGATAATAGAACGAGAAAAATTCTTTTCGACAAATTCATTTTCATATTTTATCATATTGAAAAATTAAGATAAATTTAATTTTTGTTTTTTTTTTCCTCGAAATATAATATTAAAATCAATATTTAACTTATTTATTTTCAACCAATCGATAACAATTTAAAAAACGAAAACGATTTAAACATGTTTGTTTAATTAATAAAATGAAATTCTTTAACTAGTTAAGATTAATAATAATTATATTCTTTATATTAAAATGATATTGAGTTATCATCTTAAATAAAACTTATATTAATTATATTTTATTTAAATTGAAATAATTATTATTAATAATAACAATTGAAATAAAGCGACATCTTGTTTAATTGTTAATAAAAGAAAAAATAAAAAATAAAAAAATCAAAAAAATATATTGGTAATCGATAGTTGATATTATTTATCTGAATGACTAGAAATAAAACGGTTGATCGAAGTTTGTCAAATAAAAAGAGGGTTTTTTTTGTTAAAGATTAACAAATAACTGTCTCTTTCATTGATTACAGCAAAACGCAAAAAAAACACACAAGTTGTCATAATGAAGGTTTTCTCTCGTTCTTGTTCTATGATGTTGTCGATGGTGCAATCGAGCAAATGAGTTGCTGTCTCGCTCGATGCCGCTATCCGTGTTGACAAACAATTTCTCTCTCGTTTCTCGTCTCTCTTCATCGTCATCGTCGTCATCGTAATCAATGTATTGCAAATTATATTAGGTGGTGCCCGTGCCTTTTTCTTTTTTTTTTTATCCGTGCATCCATTTCTTTTTCTTTAACATACAGAATAAAACTAGTCACTGACCCATTTGAGTAAGTTTCTCTTTTTCTTGCCGAAAGAACGTTGTCTTTCACGATTCGCTCATCGATCGTCAACAAAGAAAAAAAAAACTAAGAAGAAGACGAAGAAGAAGAAGAAGAAGAAGAAGAAGAAGCAGAAGACGAATAATTTAATCGGCTTCCATCGATTTCTAATTAGACAATGGAATATAAGATAGGCTTTTTTTTCTCGTCATTGTGACAATGTCTTTCTATATTGAATGAATAAGAGAAAAAAAAAACTCGTCCGAGTTATGTTGATCATTCGAAATAAAAGTTCTCTGTTAAGTGTCTCGTGTTACATGATTAAACTAGTCGGTGTGCCGCCGCCGCCGTTCGTTATTCAACCATCGTTTTGCTTTAATGAAATGACCAGCACGCCCTGAATATGAGAGAGAAAGAAAAATAGTTGAGTTTAATGGAGCGACGCGGCATGATTGAATAAAATCGAAGTAAGAATCGTCAAACGAACGACTATACACATACACACATACACATACAGACCAACGACGATTATAAATTGTCAATGATCTCTCTTTCTCTCTTCTATTCTATTCTACACCATCTTCTGTACTTCACCGGCAACAAGCACACAGAGTCATAATGACTATCGGGCAGAGAAGAGAGAGAGAGAGAGAGAGAGAGAGAGTAAGGAAATTTTTGCGTTCTTTCTCTCTCGTAGCTATTCACTTGATTAGGTAATCATAGATAGAGACAAAGCTCGATGTTGTGTTTTTTTCTCCCGTTTATTTCTTTTTTTCTGTGTATATATGTGTGTGTGTGTGTGTGTGTGTCTCAACACCATCGATCCAAATGAGAATGAGGTGGTTCGACTGTAATAACGAAAGGTACATATGAAGAAGTATTCGAATGAGTTGAGAGTGTATGCTGTGTTTTTAATCATTCTTGTTCTGGTCCCGAACCGAACAGTGTCGAGGGGCAAGCAGTCGTCAACAAACGGAACTCTCTTTTTTCTAATCACATTCATCGTCCTTATTCATTAAATTACACTCTCGGTTCTTTCTAGGAAAAAGAAGAAGAAGAAGAAGAAGAAGAAGAAGAAGAAGGCAGAGAAAAAGCCAGTAGTAAAAGCAGTAGCAGCAGCAGCAGCAGCAGCAGCAGCCAGCAATTAGACAACAACAAGTCTTTCTCTCTCTCTCTCTCTCTCTCTCTGTGTCTCTGTTCTGTGTTGCTGCTGTGTGATTTGATTTGAGCAGCATGGTTGCCTGCCTGAGCTCAATGCAATAATCATTCTCGCTGTTGCTGTCGTCTCTCGCTCGTTAGCGCACTCGGCTGCGTGAGCAGCCGCTATTGGATTTGCAAGTGCACGGCGCGCCGTCATTCTTTTGTTGTGCCACTCGTTCCTTTTTTTATCTTTTCGCTCGCTCGCTCTGGATTCGAGTAATAATAATTGTAGAAGCAAAATAAGAAGAGAAGTGTAATCATCACTGTACGATATAAGACATTTCTATTCGTTTTCTCTAGTCATTCGTTTTTTGACATTGATGACCTCTATTAACCAACCTTTTTCAAATATTTTATTTAAAAAATAAAAAATTTTCTTTTTTTTCTTTCGTTTTTTATATTTATTTAAATGTTTCTTTTTTTTTTGTTTCTTTAATATTGATTTGATTAATTTTATTTGAAAAGATAAAAAGAAAAACGAATTTTAAAAATGAAACAATATTCGAGCTTTGATCGTTTGTTAAATAAGTATTCTAGATGATGTCATGAGTGAACCATCATCAACACCAACGAACAACACCCTTAATGAAGTAAACATTTATTTATTTTAGTTTTTTTGTTTTAAATAAAATAAAATATTGATTTTAGTTAATAACTGTGACTGAACAATGTTTGTCGCCTGATAATCGTTCAGTACATGTTCACTCGAGAAATTCCTCTAAAACACTTAAATGTCCAAAATGTAAGCATTATTATTTTTGTTTTTTTTATAGAAGAAAAAAAAAAGGTTTATTTAAAAAAAAAAAAGGTAATTGGCATTATAAATACCAAGAAACATTGGAAATTCATATGAAAGAAAAACATCAAATGTTAACAAATTGTGATGGAAATGGAAATGGAAATAATTTGAATGAAAATGAAACAAATTGTTCATATTGTTTATCAAATAGTGTTCATCCACGTTTAGCTCGTGGTGAACAATATCCATGTGGATTTAAACCATATAGATGTGATTTATGTCTTTATTCAACAACAACTAAAGGAAATTTAGCAATACATATGCAATCAGATAAACATATGAATAATTGTAGAGATTTGTCTTCACCATCTATTCAACAACAATTAACATTTACATCTTCACCTGACAATTCTTCATTTGATCAAACATCTCAATCACAAGGTTTGTCTTTCACTTTTCAGTTTTTTTTTTTTTGTTTTTTATATGTTTATCAATATAGATGATTATTAAGATTTTCATTTATTTAATCTCTTATATTTATTTCTAAATATGATTTGAAATTGAATTGACATTGAATTAGTTAATATATTTAGTTTTTCAAAAATGATTTATTTCATCAATTGGTTTTTTTTTATTTTTAAAGAATTTAAAAATAATTCTTGATTATCAATTATATCTTTAAATAAAAATAAATTTATTACATAAAGAAACAAAAATTAAATGATAAAGAAAGAAAAAAAAAAAAAAAAGAATAGAAAAGAAAAGGAAAAAAAAATCTATGATTTATTTTCTTTGTCTTAGTTGTTGCTTGTCATTAATCGTGTTTGGTCGCGTTAATATAAAAATCTGTTACATCTATTTGTGTCTTCTATCGGTGAATGTGAAAGATGTGAATAGTCGTCGTTCTCTTTTCTTGATTCTCAAAGCAGCTTCGACATACTCTCGTTGTTATAGGTCGCTTATTAGCGGATGGTTATGCTTCAGATCGAAAGCGATATTCGCATTGAGTGTCGATGCCAGTTTATATGTTAAGAAAGAAAAAGAAGAACGAAATCCATTAGGAATGAGGCGACAGCCGTCGAGAAAAAGAGAAACAGAGAAGAAATAATTTATGTAACAATCTCTCTCGTTTCTCTCTATTCTGCCTAATCGTCGTCGTCGTCGTCTTCGCGTCTTCGTCTTCGTCGTCATCGTCGTCGAGCTGCCGCTCATTATGGGTAATTGGCAATCAACGGTCTCCTTTTCCTCTATCCAAACGAGATTCCAAGACATTGCATCTTTTCTTCTCTTTTTCTCTCGTTTTTTTCTCTTAGTATCATAGAACTGACTTGTTACCAGTCGACTCTCTCTCTCTCCCTCTCTCTCCCTCTTTAGATGGCTCGATCGTTAGTTAGTTAATATACATGTTGGGTGCAACGCAAAAGATAGAACACACACACACATATATATATATATATATTTATTATTCATTGATTGCTTTAGTTGTAGTGAGGCATTAAATGGAAATATTTTTATTTTAGAAATAAAAATGGCAAGCGAATGTTCATCTATTGAAACATATTCATGTCCACTTTGTCCTCAATCAAATTTCAATAGAATGGTATTCAATTAAAATAATTATTTTAAATCTACTATATATATATATATATGATATTCTCTTGTTTTCTGTTTTTCGAAGGAATCATTGAAAGAACATTTATGTTCAATTCATAATTGTAGTCGAGATGCATTGAATCGATGTTTATCATTAATCGGAGATTCAGGTATTCAATTCTATTATGGAAAATTACACATTTACAACAATTCATTAAGCATTTTTATTTAGAATAAAATCATTGGAAAGATCTTTTTGACTTTCATTCTAATAAATCGATATTCGAATGAAGTCATTGAAAGAAAAACGTCTCTCTCTCTCTTTGTAAAATTGTTTAGATATAGTCTTTTTAAAATGATAGTTTCGTTTTTACGTTGAAAATCTTTCGATGATTAAATAATGATTTATTTAAAGGGAAAAAAAATGAAATTCTTTTAATAATGGTTAGTTACGGAGAAAAAAAAAACACATAGTGAAAATGATATAATAAATATGTTAAATGAATAAATCCAATAAGAAAAAAATTTTTGTTGATTTGAATATAAAAAAAAAAGTGTTGTAAAGGTTTGATAGTTTGTAATGTAATGTCTACCTTTAATTAACGATAGAATTGTATAGAATAGAGAAAAGAAAAGAAGAAAAAAAAACAGCGAAGAAAAGAAAAGAGAGGTCAGCCTAGAAGGAGATGAGGAGGAGAAAATAAATTAGGTTGATGATCTCTATCCAATGGTGAACCAACAGATGAAGAATGAAAAAAGAAAAAAAAAAAAAAAAAAAAAAAAGAAACGAAGTGAGCGAACAATTACTAATTTCATTTATATGTTATTGGTCGTCGTTGTCGTTGTCGTTGTCGTTGTCGTCGTCGATGAGGGTTCGATGTCATCAACATTTTATTCTGTTCGAAGTGGTGATGGTGGTGGCCTCACAGACAACGCAAAATACCCGAGATTACCCCCTTTGCGTTCTCTTTCTTAATGAATGAAAAGAAAAAAAAACGAGAGAAAAAGACGACGATGAAAGCAACCACATTCATTCGCCTTCATTAGACAAACTTATTGACTTGTTTCCCTTCTTCTTCTCTCTCTCTCTCTCTCTCTCTCTTTCCGTTTTGTTCTAAACATCAAAATTACACTTTGCTTTTTTTTTTTCAATGATTTACTTTTTTTTTTTATTTTTATTATTTTTTACATAATAACATATAAAAAAAAAAACGAAGGGTCTTGATAATCAGAGTTGATTAGAGAATTGCAAAGCGCCCTCTTTTATTCGTTATTCTTGTTCGAGAGAGAATCAACTATTTAAATAGATACGATTTTATTTTGTTAAAATCTCTCTCTTGATATTGTAAACAAAAATAAATATATGTTATTTATTTAAACGAACAACAACAAGAAAAAAAACAAGAACAATAGTTATTCTTTTGTTTTTTATTATATATTTTAAGGATTTTCATCAATGGCCGAAACAAATTCTTCTGATGAATATCGTTGTCATTCTTGTCACAATAAAACATTTAAAGATTTTTATCATTTATTAAATCATTTTCAAGATGAAAGTAATTTTAGTTTTTTTATTTTATTTTTTAATATTATTTTAATTCTAATATAAAAGATCATATTGATGAAGAAACAACAAAATCAGTTGGTTTATTATGTTGGAAAAAAGGATGTAATCAATATTTTAATTCGTTAAATAATCTTGAAAAACATTTTCGTGAAATTCATTCAATTAATTTAAATGATAAAAATTCGTTAGATATATCATTAATAAATAAAGATATTAATAAAGAAGATAAAGATATAAAAGATATATTAAATGAAAATAAAATAAATTCATCATCTATTGGAACACAAATAAATTTTTTATCAAAAACTCGTGAAAGATTAATATCTATTGGAGAAGATATTGCTTTACATTATTTAGAAAATTTATCGAATTCAAATACAAATTCAAATTCAAATTCAACATCAAGTTTAAATTCAAATTCAAATTCAAAATATTTAAATGAAATAAATTGTGATTTATGTTTTAAAAAATTTTCAAGTTTATCAAGATTAAAAGTTCATTATGAAGATATACATTCAATTGTATTATCATCACGTGCTATACAACATTGGATTTTTCTATTAGAAAAACTTCATTCATCATCATCTTCTTCTTCTTCTTCTTCTATTAATTTAACATCATCAAATAAATTAAAAAGACAATCATCATCATTAAATGATTTAAATCAAATTAAAAAATCTCGTTCAAATTCAAATTCAAATATTAATTCCAATGATAATAATAATCTATCATCATCATCATCTTGTTTTATTTATACACATTGTCGATCACCAACTATTCATTCACATTCATATGATTTAACACATAATAAACGTCAAAGAACACGTATTACTGATGAACAATTAAAAATTTTACGTTCATATTTTAATATAAATAATAGTCCAACTGATGAACAAATTAAATTAATGTCAGAAAAAAGTCAATTAACAACGAAAGTTATTAAACATTGGTTTAGAAATACATTATTTAAAGAAAGACAAAAAAATAAAGATTCACCATATAATTTTTCAAATCCTCCATTACAAACAAATAAAATTGATTTAGATGAATATCAAAAAACTGGAATTATTATTAAAAAAACATTTAATGATTCAGATTATTCCGATAATGATTTAACATCAAATGATGAACAAGATATTCTTCTTTCTGATGAAGATTTTTATGATTTAAATAAATTAAATCATATTCAACAATTAAATCAACAACAATCACAATCACAATCACAACAACCACAGATTTCAAAACAACAACAACAACAACAACAACAACAACAACAACAACAATCCTCTTCATCATCATCATCATCTCGACGTGCTAATCGAACACGTTTTAGTGATGAACAACTTCGTCTTCTTCAAGATGCATTTGAAGGAAATCCTTATCCAAAAGATGATGATTTAGAAATTCTTTCTGATAAATTAAAATTAAATTCTCGTGTTATTGTTGTTTGGTTTCAAAATGCTCGACAAAAAGCAAGAAAATCTTATGAAAATAATTCTCCAAATGAAAATACAAATCAACAAATTCAATATAAACAAGATAAAGATGATGGATATTCATGTAAAAATTGTCATAAATTATTTCAACGTTTTGCTGAATTAATGAAACATGCTAAACAATGTTCATCACCTTGTTTAATTAAAAAAACTTCAAATGATGATAATAATAATAATTCAAAAGAATTAATTCAATTAAATCGTTCATCATCATATGATATGTTAATTAAAAATAGTCTTCCTTTTTCAATATCATCATCATTATCAACATCAACATCAACATCATCATCAAATAAAAAAGATAATTATTGTGAACAATGTGACAAATATTTTCATTCAATTAGAGATTTTAATGAACATCAAACATTCCATATGCAAGCTTTTATTAATGCTGCTACTCTTTTTCCACTTGCTCCTTTTCATCCAGCTGCAGCTGCTGCTGCTGCTGCTGCTGCAGCTATGGCTGCTTTTTCATCACAATTATTTCAAAATAATCAAAATTTTGTAAGTTTTTTTTTTTTTCAAAAAATAAATAATATTTCTATTTCTATAATATAGCCAATGGTTGGATTAGATATAAATAATTCAAATGATATAAATAAAACAAAAAAAAAAAAAAGTAGTCAAAGTTTATCATCATTTGGTTCCGATTCGTCAAATGATATTGAAGAAGGTGATGGTGATGGTGATGGTGAAGATGAAGATAATAATGATGATGATGTTAATGATAATGATGATGATAATGATGATAATGATGATAATGATAATGATAATGATGATGAAGAATTATGTGGTGATGAATCAAATGATGAAAATAAAAAACTTTCATCACAAAAACGAAATCGAACAACAATATTACCTGAACAACAAGATTATTTAATGTCAAAATATTCAATTGAATCAAATCCATCAAGAAAAATGTTAGAAGATATATCAGAAGAAGTTAAATTAAAAAAACGTGTTGTTCAAGTTTGGTTTCAAAATACTCGTGCGCGAGAAAGAAAAGGAAATATTAAATTTGATTCAAATATTAATTTAAATTCTTTAGATAATCAACAACAACAACAACAACAAATAATAATTAATAAAAAATGTCTTTATTGTTCATTAACATTTAAATTAAAATCTACACTTGATAATCATTTATTATTAAAACATTCAGATAAATATAAAAAAAAAGAAGATTTATTATTAATTGATTATGATTTATTTCCATCAAATAATTTTAATTTAAATGATGAACTTCCACTTGATTTATCAAAATCATCTTTTAAAAATGATTTAAATGATAATAAAATTGAGAATGATTATTTAATTAATGAATCGAATGATTCAACTGATCAATCAATTGATGATATTAATCTTTTTTATAAATCTAAAGATAAATTTATTTCAAATGGAAATTTATCACCAAATAATATTCAACAACAACATCAACAACATCATTTATCATCAAATAATTCATTAAATGGACAAAGAAGATTTCGAACACAAATGACTCCATTACAAATTAAATTAATGAAAGCGATTTTTCTTGAATATAGAACACCAACAATGTATTTATTTTTAAAGAATAAGATTTTTATTTTTCTTTTTAATATTTTTTTCGTTTAGGCCTGAATGTGAATTATTAGGAAAAGAAATTCAATTACAAAAACGTGTTGTACAAGTTTGGTTTCAAAATGCTCGTGCTAAAGAAAAGAAAAATCCTAATTTTTTTAAATCCGATCTTCCAGATGAATATCAATCAACAAATGATCAATGTAAATTATGTCAATGCAAATATACATTACAAAATCCTCAAAGAGTTATTTATATTATTTTTATATATATATTTATTTATTTATTTATTTATTTTTCTAGGATCATTTATTTACATCAAAACATATTGAAAATATTCGTTCGATTTTATCTAAACAAATAGGAAATGTTTCAACAACAACACCAACACCAACACCAACAACAATAACAACAACTAAAGATGATTTAATAAAAAAGAACAGTATAAATAATAAAATTGATATTGAGAATAATTCAAATCAATCAGTATTAGATAAATCATCGAAAGATGAACAAAATCAATTAATGTCTTATATTAATTTAATGCATCTTATGCCAATTGGTTTGTTTTTATTTAAATCTTAAATATATATATATTCATTTATTTGTTAATAATAGGTATTGATCCATATAATTATGGTTTAATGGATCCAAATATACATGGTACACCATTATTTATGTTACAATTACCTGAAGAAGCTTTAAAAAAAATTCTTTCATTAAGTAAATCCGATGCTCATTTAACACGTGCTCAATATACTCAAGATGGAAAAAATCTTCAAGATTTATTTGATCATTCTTATCATCAAGTTGATTATCAAATAATTGATGTTGGTTATGCTTGTAAAAGATGTTATCTTGTTTGTAAGTTTTTTAATATCTTATTTCTTCTTCTTTTCTTTTTGAAAAATTCTTTACAATTTTTAAATAAGGAAATCATAAAAGCTCAATAATGTTTAGAATGTCGAATAAGATATATTATTATTATTATTATTGAATTAAATGATATTTTATTTTAAAATGAATAAATATTATTAATTTGTTTGTTTACTGTTTAGTTATTGTCGAATATCTTGTTCATTGATGAAAATAATTTCATTCAATCGAGTTTTCTTTTTCTTTTTTCTTTTGATTATTTATTATTTAGAAACAAAAACAAAAAAAAACAAGAAGTTTTCATTTAATAAACAAATGTTTATTAATAATTTATTCAATATGAAATAAAATATTATTTCCATAAATAATTTCGTTTTTTTGTTTTTATTAATCGACCATTGCCGGTTTTGTTTTTATTGAATATTTATTTATTGAATAATAATTAAATCGATGAAAAATTTTATTAAATATTATTATTTAATAGACAATATTAACATTTTAATCATTTATAAATAAATTAATATTATTTTATTGAACAAACCAATTAATATTTATTAGAACAATAACATCTTATATTTATTATTCTCCTTGTTTAAACAACAACAACAACAAAAAAAACCGTCTATCTTTATGATAATAATTCAATAATCTATATACCGACATATTTATTCAACATTGTCTTTAAACGTTATTGTTTTAAAATAATTTTATCATCATCTATTTAATAATATCATTTAAATTAACATTCGATAAATATTCAATAAAAAAAAGAATCGGTCGATTAATAAAACAATAAAAAAAATGATAAAACGATATTCATTTGTTTATCTTCGTATAGAATTAAAAAAAAAAGTCATATGTTTATATAATCAATGAACAAGATATTGACAAATTAAAATCAACCAAAGCAAATCATATTGATACTATTCAAATACTGGATGGTACAAAACTCATGCAACCGAACTCAATATTGAATATTTCAATTAAGGCTTAAGCAAACGCAGTTATTTTTCTTACCAGTGATAGAAGCATCTACAAGCTTTATATCCATAAAGACATGTTTACGGTGGACCCTTCGTCAAGTATAACTATTGATCTCAACAAGATAAATTTTACTTTTTCACATATAGAATAATAAAACAATATACTTAAAAGAAGGTTTATCTAGACTTGTCTTTATGGATATTCAGCTTAGCCGTAATGAAGATATTCAATTTTTATTTTGACAAACTAACTTATAGGCTACCATGCATATCGTCAAAAAGTCCCCATACCAAGAAAAACTTAAATATCTACGCTACGAATCAAGCAAACGATCTGATATTTTTACCAATAATAGAAGCATGTTCACACTTTAAATCTATACGAACAAGATTAGGTGCAGTCTTTATTAAATAGCATTAATGACCTCAACAAAACAATTTTACTTTTTCACAGATAGGATAGAAAACAATATATTGAACAAAGGATTTCTCTAGGTATGTCCCTATGAATATAAAGCTTGAACATGCCTCTATCATTGATAAAAGAGTCATATCGTTAGATTGAGCCATTGTCGACATATTCAATTTTTTTCGGCAAAGTGACTTTTTTTCTTTCTAACTGTGAACAAGTAAAATTTTTCTTATTGAGATCAATAGTGATATTTAACAAAGGGTCTTCCTAGACGTGTCTTTATCGATATGAAGCTTGTAGATGCTTCTATCACTGGTAAAAAAAATGATCGCGTTTGCTCAATCGTTAATTGATATATTGAAATTTGAGTTCGGTTTCAGTAAGTTTTTCGCCACCCTGTAATATAATCTGAATATAATAAATGAAATAATATTCAGATTTATTTAAATATTTAATATTAAAAATATAATTGATTAATAATAATCTATTTGAATAGTCAAATGAAAATAATTTTCTAGGTGATTTTAATTTTTCAAAGATACGATTGAAGACAGAATTTCAATAAGTATATTTTGTATAGAAGTCAGCGTCAAAGTTAAATTAATTGATATACGTCAAATAGTTAAACAGTCATAAGAGATTTTTCAAATATTTTTATTAATATAAGAAACAAAAAAAAAACGGAGATATTATTTCATATGACATTAATTAAAAAGTAAATGATTAACGATTGACTTGATATCTTTATGCTTCTATAATCCGATAAATATAGTTTAATAGTATAGAAATTTGTTTGTTACTTATAATGATGATATGAACATCAATCTTGATCTTAAAGACAAATAGTTTCTTCATTATCATAAAAAATGTTAAGATGTTTGATTATTTATTTGTCTATTTATTTAATAATTGACTTTTGTCAGATTATCTCAACTAAATATAGATAGATAAATCAAGAAATCTAATATATATCGACCAGTTGAGTTTTAGTTCTGATCTGAACTAGAGAAGCAAGTCAATTATTTATTTAATATTTATTATACGAACTATATTATTCTATAGGTTAAGTTTGAGATTTTATCAAAAAATAGTCTAGTTAAAAACTTGTCAAGGTAACTGTCTGATTTCTTTCTTTTTTTTTGATAATAAGAGTTATGTAAATCACCAAAAAACTAATTTAAGAATGCCTATAGATACGTTGTTTATTTAAATAAACTAATATATATAAATGTTTAGGGCCATTATATGAATCATGTCGATGTCATGCATTAGTTTGTTGGCAAATATCTGGATCAACATTACCTCAATCTATAAAATCAAGTGAAGATTTAAATAATTTATCAGGTTATATATTTAAAATCGAACAATTAACATATCGATGTTTATTATGTAAAACATCATATTCAACAACAATTGAATATGAAAAACATACAAAAGATGATATTCATTTAAAAAAAAAACAACTTTCAATTTCAACTATTCAAGAGAATGATTCATATTAAACAACAAAAACACATACAAAACATGTTCGGCATCGTGCTTTTAGCATTCCTCCATTTATCGTCTCTTTTTTTCTTTTTTCTTTTTTTCGTTTTTTTTCTTTTTTGTATTTGTTTTTGTGTCTGTGCGTAGCGTTCTCGCTCGCTTCCATTATCAACTAATTGAGTAGAAACCACTCGAAAACATTTATTTCTTTTAATATTATTCAACAAAACAAGACAATATCAACAATTATTTCTTTTCAATTCAGAAAATTTTTATAAAATTTCGTTTTTTTTCCGGATATATTTAAATTAATGTTTCCCTTTGTAAATTATTCGATTTGATAAAAAAAAAACACAGAAAAAAAAAAAGAAAACAATTGAGTATAGTTAATCAATGAAAAAAAAAGCGCTAATAAATAATATTGATTACTGTTAAGATAATGAATATATTGTCATTATAAATATTGATAAAAAATTAATTGAATAGATTAGATTAAATCAAGCTTGTATAGATATTAACATATAGAAATGAATTATTTCTTTTTATATTATTATTTTATTATTATTATTGACAATTAACACAAATAAAACTAATCATTTATAATCAACACAAATAATATTAACAGATAACATATTAAATAATTAATTCAAATAAATATCTTGAATTTATTTAAAAGAATTTAAATAAATTTAAAATTTTTTTTTCTTAATCAATGATTAAACACATAAATGACTTTTTTGTTTTTGTTTTTAAATATGATTTTATTTTATATTTATTATTATTATGATTATTATTAATTACATATAAAAACTTATTTTAAAAATAATCTATTCTTTATTTTCGCTTTTATTTTTAATTAATTCGATTTACTTTTATTCATATATATATATATATATATTACTCATTTTTTTTTCAAACATTTACCTTAATCAAATAGATCAATCTATGAAAATAAACGAATATAAATATGTATTTCATGATAATCATCTCGTTTTTTTTTCATAGAACGACAATAAACGAAAAGCAATATTCACATTATTTAATTAGTTTAAATAATATAAAACATGATAAACAACTAATTTAAATTTATCAACATAGTTGACATTATTGAGAAATGCTTTTCAATGACCTATATCTACATGTAATTTTATCAATATCTTCAATAATGATGCAAACGATATTCAGATCCCAATGGCTAACAGGCCACTTTTTCAGCTTGACCTAGTCTACAGGTTGGCTTCTTTAAATCCATTACTTTTACAACTTTGTATTAATCGATGATGTCAGTTTTAATTATTTATTGAATCCATTTTCGTGAAAAGAATAAAATATTGGTCAACAGCTCTTCGAAAATAGGAATCGGGAATGAAACAGTCACCGGCTTTTAAAAAGCTTTGAAACTGGAAAAGTGATCTGAACTGTGAAAAAATACCGAAGCCTTTTTAAACCATCAAGTAGATCCTGATATCTTAAAATTTGTTTCTAGATATCTTTCTTGTATTCTTGGAATCTGGATATCAGTACATATGCCAACGATTGTTATTTTGACATGCTGAATTCTCTGAAGTCTTCAATCTCAAATATTTAACAGTGAGTTTCTCTCAAAATATATCGAAAGGTTTATGTTTGTCTTATGTTTTATCACAATTGATGTTGAACGTGATAATTTGGGAAACGAACTGGAGAACTGCTTTTTTTCTCATTTCTATTAACAGAAACTGAAAATTAGTGGCGGAACCAGGATTTTGTCCTAGGGGGAGCTGAGCTCCACATTCATTATCCAAGGTTTGAGCAAAGTAGTACAAGATTCTTCTTCGAACATTTTCAAACTCGATGTAGTTCTTGAAATTTTAATATTCTATTGAGTTACATATTACTCATTATTTCCATGTATTAATAAACATATGCACAGCTTTAACTTCAAATTTATTTTGTAATTACTGAGTTATATCAACATAATTCTACTATTTTTGTGCGTGTTGGCGAATACATCAACAACTTTTTCAAAATCTATATCAAATTCTTTTTCTATAGCTAACACACCAAGATCACTGAGTCTTTCATCTCCCATCATGTTTCGAGCATATGTTTTAATCAATTTCATTTCCGAAAAGCTTCGTTCACACGTGACAGATGATACAGGAAATCTAATCGTACCTTTGATCAAATCGACAGTTGAAGGACATGCTTGTTTCATTGGCTTCAATTCATTGAGTACATCAAACACAGTTGACAGTTTAGTATCTTTAATCATGGGTTTTATAACAGCAATTTCATTTTTTATAATGTTTTTTTTTCCAATGATAAATGATCAATTAATGGTTGTAATGTTTCAATATCCAAAAAATTTCCATTGTTTGGTGATAAAGATGTGATGCTCTTTGCTATTTGTAAGTTATGCCAAGAGAACCGTTCATTTAATTCGACCAGTATAGAATCAATTGTTGGAAGGTACATAGTCACTCGAAAGTTCTCTTCACTATTATTATAATCTCGATGTCCCGCTGATGTTGTAATAATACAGTCTTTAAAACGTGATGGAATTGATTTCTGACGCCTCGTTCGAACTAGTCCATTTATATCAATACCATTTTCATTCCCAAAAATTATAGCCTGTTGAAACAATTCTTTAAATGAACTTTCATTTCTCATAAGATTTAGTTGTTCACAGATTATTATGATGAGATTGTGTGTACTACCAAGATCAGTGCATACTCCTTTCGAATTAAAAATTAAAATGTAAATAAGCTTTTTTTCTACGGAAAAAGAATATACCTTTTAGCTGATCCGAAAGGATTTTAATTGGACCAAGCAGACGATGTAAAATAAACATTGCTATTATAAACAGTGAATCGTTCAAAACCACCAACAAACCTCTTGCATCCACTGCACGATTACCTCCATCATGTATCAAATCTCGTAATGCTTCAAGAACTGCTGAATAATTACTTTTAATTGAATCTATCGATTTAAATCTTGAATCCCATCGTGTATTTGCCCATTTTTTAATGTTGAAGTCGTATCTAATTTAAAAAGAACGGACAACACTACAGAATAGATGCCTATTTTAAATAAGTCTACTCAATCCCAGCAATTTCTGTGCATCACAGAAATATCGATTAGTAACTCCAGATGTTGTAAAATAATCATGAATTTTAGAAACGATTGAAAAGAATTCATCTATATATGGTACTACTGAACAAACATCACATATAACTAAATTAATGCGATGTGCCATATAGTGAATATATATAGCTCGTGGTATAAAGTTCTGTTGTAAGATCACATGCACTCCATTATGTTCTCCAGACATGACCGACGCTCTAAAGAAAAAATATAAAAGACGATAGAGCCTAAGTATATAAATCGTCTTCAATATACCCATCATAGCGTTGAGCTATACACATTGAGAAATGAATATTGTGTTTGATCAAGAAATCACTTATTTCTTTTGCTTGAGTAGCAGCATTAAATCGACAAAGACGAACAAATCCCATCAAGTATTCTTTAATCTGATTTTGATCATCAACTGCACGAAGACAAATAGATAATTGTTTATTGGGACTGACATCTGTTGCTTCATCAGCTAGTAACACGTATACATTTCCATTTAACTAAGAACATAACATATATTACAGAGATAAAGTGAAAGAAATACTAATATTAGAATTAGTTTATATTATATTATAGAATGTAAATTAACTTCATAGAATTTCTACAAAATTGAAACTAGAAGTTTTTTTCTTACTTTTTTAGCAATATTATCGCGTATTTGATTCGCCATAATACTTAACAATTCATTTTGAATTTGATGTGATAGATATGTTGCGTTGCCTGCACTTTCTTCCAACACAGCCTTAGCTAATGGATCAGTTTTAGCAGACCACTTCAATATTTCGATCAAATTACCACGATTGTTTGAACTAATACAAAAAAACACATCCGTTTATATATTCCAAATTAATAGAACAATACTCTGGTTCACTCACTCAGTACTTTCATCATGTCCACGAAGAGCTATTAATTGTTTAACACATAATAAAATTGCTGAACTGATCTTAATCAATTTACTACGATTATGAAGAATTTGCTCAGCTCTTGGTTTCTCAAGAACATTTATTACAGATGCATTAGATTTTTCACGTGATTTATATTCAGAAAAGTTTGCTAATGATGTTATGTGTGTTTGACTCTTTACGTGCTTGTGAAAACCTCTATCAGTTGCCAGAGCACGCTTCCAATTGTTAAAACCATAAGTCGTGAAAGCATCTCGTTGAATTCGTGTTGGCGTGCCGAATTGAGAAAAATGACGACAATAATAACAAAATACTGCATCTCGTTCTACCGAATACTCCAACCAATCTCGCTTGATATACCATCTTACTTGAAATGATCTATTTTCATTATCTGTTGGATGAACTGTTAAACGAGGTTGTACAGGTAAATCTTGGCTTCTCTGGCTAATATCAGCTGGACAACCTTTTGATGAAGATTTTGATGATGAGATTTCAGTATTTAAAGATGAATTTGTGACGCTAGACGTGCCAACAACTGTTAAACATTCGTTGGATAGAGATGAGGGAACTAAAACGTTCGTTGTGGTTGAAGAAGAAGATGGTGAAGAGCTTGATGAACATGGAGAAATTGAAGTGCCGTTAGGACTATTATTTTCATCTCGAGGTTTTTTACTAGATATAAAGAAATTATCAAGAGTAGCGTTACGTTTATTAGGATTTTTATTATCCATAACAATATGTATGATTCAAAAAAGAATTTTATTCATAATCAATACTGAAGCTCATGAGAATGAGTTTTTTATTTGTTCTCTCGTCAGTGTTCATCTGTCGTTATTAGTCGATTGTTATATCCAATAGAATTTAAATATGATATCCTCTTCTGCATCGTTTATAATTAATACCATAATACAATGACACAGAAGTGTCGCTCATGAAATATGAATAGAAGAAATGTCAAAAACAACATTTACTCATCGACAAAAAATAAACAAGCTGTTATACAAACTGTCAGTATGTGCATTTAAATTCTTAAAGGAAGAAAGCGTAACAGTCTGAAAGAGGCTCAAAATTTCCTAGGGGGAGCTCGGAAGTTTCTAGGGGGAGCGGAGCTCCCCGTAGCTCCCCCGGTGGTTCCGCCACTACTGAAAATGTGATTTTGATTTCGAGTGCTTCTTAGAATCAAGAAGCTCTTCAACTGAGGAACAAGCTTTCTTAAAACAGCTAACTAAGCATAGTGAGAAGCATTATGAATATTTTTTTACAGACTTAGAACTTGAATGAATGTCAGTCTGTAAACATCGAAAGTAAATGTTTTGAATAGGAAAACATCAAAGAGTCTTGATGTGAAAGCAATAAATGGTAAAAAAAAACATTTTTTTTAAATCGAAGATGAAAAGCTATCGAATGTATAAAGACGTTGATTTGTAGAAATACTGAAGAACAAATGTCGAAAGTCAACATTATTGATTTGTGACGTTAATTTTTGTCTAAGTTGATTACTGAGAAATTTAGTATTATGTCACATTCAGGTTACCACTTTTGACCCGGCCTGGCCTGCAGATCAGGCTAAAATTTCAAGATCCAGCCTGGCCTGCCCGCCTGGCCTTCTGTCTGACAAGTTGCAGGCCAGGCTAGCAGCTCACTTTTGACCAAGAAATAACTTACTTTGTTAGTATCATTTTATTCAGTAATTCTTTTTTTTTGGCATGTAAATCTTGTTTTTGATAATTATTATACCATTTCTAGTGTGTTCATTCCACTGGTACGGTGAAAAATAGAAGTGTCTCGTGTATCTTTAGTTCTTTTATTTTTCTAAATCAATTGTAGTATGTCGAGAGAATATTTTTCGCTAGATATTTCTGAGATTTTAATGATACACCTTCAAAAGTCGTTCAAGTTTTTATCATTTTTCCGTGCAAAAATAAATGAAAAACAAATATTATTTCGAATATCTTTGTTAATTCCAATATAATCTAAAATAGAAATCGTTTATACACCTTTTCTTTCACCTTTCAAAAATTCATTAGAGCAAATTCTGAAGAGGTTTTGGACTGATTTGTTAGAAACACCTGAAATGCGTTTAAAAAATTCTTAGTAGACAAGATAAAAAAAACTGTTAAGGATAAATACAAAAATACTACAACGCCATAAACGTGCACAGTGCGTTGACTATTTCTGTCCTTAAACAAGTTGCTTTTAGTAATGTGTCAAACTGTTTCAAAAAAATATAATCATATCTGTCTACGGTCTAACATCAAAATGAATATGACTTTCAAGGACAAAATAAACATTAGTTTTTTTAAACCGCATCCTCTAATCAAACACATGATTACGATTAGATTTACACATTTTTTTCAAATATTTGAGCCGCCTCAGACCTAAGAGCTTTGCTGCCTATGCTTTTATCAGTGTGCAAATATTCATTTCAATATTCCAATTTCTTTCGATATAAAAAATGAAATAAAACGAAAATATAAACATCTCAAGATAATTTACTTATTTTTGGATGATAACAGTTCACAAGTAACAGTTATTGTAGAACTACTTAGTGAACAAGACATATTCTATTAGTATAACGTTTAGTTTTGCATACTAATATCAGGTGAATGAATATATATTTCATTGACAAGATACATTTTTAGATTGATTAAGGATTTGAATTCCAATCAGCGTTACGGTTTCTACAAAGAATATTATCTAAACGGACTTGAATCTAGATGATAAATATGAAGAAGAACCATTATAATACCAAAAAAATATTCATTTTTAATGTAAATAAATTACTATTATCATCTATTTCTTCTTAATGAACATGTCAGATTTATAACATCAGTATGAAATTATTGTTGTTTTTTTTTCTATTATCACTTTGTTTGTATTTCGTCTTAGCTTGCATGAAATGAAGCGTATATTCCTTCTAGTCATTTTTCTTTTGCATATTTGGTTAAAATCTGTCAATAAAATAGAAGAATGATAAAATAAAATACTCTTCTTGATGTAAAGTACAGATTTGTGAATAGTTTATAAGATTGAAATCAGAAATCAAGAGGAAAAAAGTATTAGGCCGAAAATTCAAGAATATGAAGATTTTCTTTTGGTAACTAGATGTTCAAACCGATTGATTGATCAATAGTGACGTGACTGGATATTTTACAGCTTTTCTCATCTGTCGTTGTCGTCAACTATAAATGCCTCAGACTACAGTGTCAACTGAAAGTTTTCAATACTTTATTTCCAAATTCTTCTTGATTTCAAAAAGCTTTGAAATGAAAAATAAAGAAAGAAAATGAAGGTAGATAGCATACTGACAAGAAACTACGTAGATAAAAACATGCCTGAAAACTGATCCTGGGTGTAGAAAATTTTCAAAAATCGAACATTTATTTTCATGTTGCGTCAGTGATAATCTCAAATTTTTCCGAAAAACTGCTGACACAGCCAATCAGCTTACGTCTCTACTGCCGAAACAATTCCTACCTCATCAGCCACGATTTCATTTAAATCATACTTGGAACCAGACCAGCATACCAGTCAGTTTGCTGGTGGTTTTTCCGAGACTTTTCATTAATTTTTATACCATTAAAACTAGTCGAATTTGCTCGTTTTTATCGATTTTCATGACTTTAACGATTAAGAGATATGGACCTGAGAGTGTTCGACTGACAAACTTCTAGTTGCCATCAAATTTCCACTTGTAAATATTGAGCTCTTTTTAGTGTACTCAAAAAGTGAGTACACTACTAAAATCGGTCTGTGTGTCCGTCCGTCCGTCCATCCGGCCGTTAACACGATAACTTTCGAAAGTAGAGTCAGATTGCGATGAAATTTTCTACACAGCTTAGTCTTGACAATATCTCGGTCGAGTTCAAAGATGAGAAGGATTCGTCAAGAAATGGCTGAGTCATCGAAAAAATTGTGATTTTTGACCAGACCATCCCTGAGGGGGGGGGGTACGGCAATTTTTCGAAAACAATTTTTTGCTCATAATTATTCACAAAATACATAAATCGACTCAGTTTTTAACGCTGATTCTGAATCTGATATTAGTTTTGAACCGAATCATAGTTTTGTGTACTCAAAAAGTGAGTACATTATATAATAGTCAGTGTGTCCGTCCGTCCGGTTGGCTGTTTACATGATAACTTTTGACAGCAGAGTCAGATTGCGATGAAACTTTCTACACAGCTTAATCTTCACAATATCTCGGTCGAGTTCGAAAATGAGAAGGACCGGCCGAGCCGTTCCTGAGTTATTGCAAAAATACCCATTTTTCCCTACAGCTTTCTGTGGAAAAATGGACCCATCGCGACTTTCGTAAAAGACTTTTCCTATCATACTCAATTAAAACCCCAACTATTGTATACCATTCGATAGAGAATTTCAAGAACTACAAAATGATATATAAAACATAAAGAAACAAGAAGGTTGACTTACCAATGACAAGGACAATTAAAGAGAACTCGGTTATATTTTGGTCCACGATCTAATTGATCCACAAATAGAGCTTTATCTTCCGGTCACACTGACGATACTTCGAGATTTTCAGATATGGAGAACTCGAATGTGTACTGCACTTCCATCGAAATACTATTAGTTGTGCAGTGACCAATAGAAATGAAGTTATAGGAAAAACGACTTTCTTAGGGTAAACCAAGGGAAAAAGTTCAGACTTGAGCTGTATTCGGTCCCGTGTCCTATTGGTTTGGCAACGCGCAATAGAAATCAACATTTTAAATGGTAGATTTCACAGTATAATTTTGATATTCAGACAGTCTAGGATGATTGATTTGTATGATTCACTTTTTGAAGTACACATAACTCTCGGATTTAAATCCGAAGTTTCCGCATTTATTATTCTAATTAGATAAATCGTTCTTTTTTTGCATGTGAACCTGCATCTGAAAGATATTAATGATTTCGATTTCTTTGTATTAGAATAAATATCTCATTAATATTTATCATTGTATTTTCATTCGCAGTTGCAGATATTTTTCTATTTCTAAATATATCATTTGGCTTATTCTAACTCGAAACAAGAAAATCTAAGTCCGAGTATTCAGTATCAATTGAAAAAATCGAGACTAAAGAGTGCTTTGATGTAAATTTCGAAAAAGAAGTTGTAAATTTCACTGTACATTTGATCTAATAATCTACATAAGGTTCTGTAGCAAGACCGACCAGAAGGCTTCGTGTAATGTCGATATTTAAAATACACAGTGCAGATTGGGATGGTGAAGAGCATTCATCGGTAACAGAAACCGTCATAGAACACTTCTTCCGTCCTGTCTTGCTCTAATCGATTCGCTGTACTACAAAAAACGTTTTCAATGAGAGAATCATTGGTATCTTTCTTAATTTTTGTATTGATTTGATCGTTTTGATCAGAACAAAACGACAAAGCAAGAAGGAGTAGAAAAAGAAAGACATAATCTTTTATCATCAGCGAAAGGAGTTTAAATGAGATGAATACAAGAAACAAGAAAATATCAATGATAAAGAAGTATTTCATTCAACGGGGTCAAGTTTTTCTTTATCATCGATCAGTTTATTGCATCTGAACGAAGTTGTTCTTCATGATTGTTTTCGTATTAAGCTGATTTTTTAAATAGCCATTTCCATTTCCATAAGATCCCTAATTAACATAACCTCGATTTCTCCTATAATAAGCATCATCAGAATAATTTCTTTCAAAGATTTTCCACATCAGAAAACAAAGAATTTTGTTAAAGTTATTTTGCCTCGATAACTTGAATTGAAGACAGGTCGTTGTCCATCAATGCTGTGTGAACCATCATAATGATCTGTACCACCGAAATGAAACACAAGGTTATTGAAAAGAAAAATAATGAATACAAACGTGATTCTCTTCATTGTTGATTATTATTTGGAGATCCTCGATAAGAATTTCTTAACCCATTTCAATGATTATTGGTTGGATTTGATCGAATATGTTGTTATTGATCATCAAATGGATGTAAATTTGTCAGAACAATATTCAATGAATTATGCTCTAATAAAAAAAAATGCTAATACTAAAATCATCAATGCAGAGCGCGGTTTACTTTATCATAATTCTTCGTTGTTTGTTGTTCATTGGAATTCGATAATGTTTTCTAAAATAAAACAAACAATAGATTGTTTTTAATTCGAATTTCGAATGAAACTGAACATATCGTGAATGTTGATTTTTGATCGTGTGTTACATATTTAGATGAATGTTTGTTGATTCACTGAAAAAAAAAAATGGTACCATACCGAACCAAAAAAGGTACTTTGAACGAAAAAAGGGTTTCGTACATCGTACGGAACCTTAAAAGGTTTCGAATTCGTTGCAATTCTCTGAACCATTTTAGGTTCGGCACAGACCACTTCGAAAAACTTGAAAAAGTGTCCTGAGTCAATGACAATCAATTTTAGTCACCGAAAGTTTTGTACGAAACCTTTTGAGAGTTTCGTATTGTCTTCCTAAATGGTTCCATAATCATACAAATTTTTTGCAGCGTACCGAACCATTTAGGAAGACAATACGAAACCCTCAAAAGGTTTCGTACAAAACTTTCGGTGACTAAAATTGATTGTCATTGACTCAGGACACTTTTTCAAGTTTTTAGAAGTGGTGTGTACCGAACCTAAAATGGTTCAGAGAATTGCAACGAATTCGAAACCTTTTTAGGTTCTGTACGATGTACGAAACCCTTTTTTCGTTCAAAGTACCTTTTTTGGTTCGGTATCGTACCATTTTTTTTCAGTGTATAATACTAGATCAGTTGTAAGATAATGCTTAAGTTGTTCGAATGCTTTAACTTCTTCATTTGTTAATGTAATAATAGTTTTTTGTCCTTTTTTTTGTTGAGTTCTTGTAGTTGGAACAAATTTTCTACGTGGTTCGGGGATTTAAGAAAAATTTGGTATAAATTTTCGATAATATTCAGCAGCTTTAACGAATTTGCAAGCTTCATCTGGAGTTTGTGGTAATCTTGTATTTAATAAACCATTAATATTTTGAGGAATTGGACGAATTTCACCATTTTTTATATTATGTCCAAGATAATCTGTTTGTGTTCGAGCAATTTCACATTTCTGGGGATTAAGACGAAATCGTGCATTTTTTAATATTGTACAAATTTCATTAAGATATAATAAACGTTCTTCAAATGTTTTCGAGTATATAATTACATCATCAATGTAAGCTAATGCATATTTCCATCGTGCGGGCCCTAATATGTGATTAATTACACGTTGAAAAGTTGCGGGTCCGTTGGTAATTCCTTGTGGAAGTACAGTAGATTGATAATGATTGTCACGAGTTGAAAATGCAGTTTTAGGACGGTCCTCTTTAGATAGAGGTACCTGAAAATAACCAGATTTAAAATCAAATTTTGTATAATATGTTGCATCAGATAATTGATCAAAAATTTCGTCGATTCGAGGTAATGGAAATGCATCTTTAATTGTAATAGCATTTAGACGTCGATAATCAATGCAAAATCGCATAGCTTTGTCTTTTTTCTTAACAAGAACAATAGGAGAAGACCATGGAGAAATTGATTCTTCAATTTGACCACGTTCTAATAATTTTTGTGTTTCTTGAAATTTACGTTCTTGATCTTTATATGAAGCGGGATATTGTTTCGAATAAGTAGGTGGATGATCACCAGTTTTAATTGCAGATTGTGGAGGTATATTAATAATTGATGGTGTAGGATCAAATAATATTTTATTTCGTCATAATATATCTTGAATAGCTAATTGATGTTTTCGATTTTCGATATGTTTAGTTGATTCGAGTATTTGTTTTCGAATCTGTTCGGAATAACGTTCTGCTCGTAAATGTTTTTGTAAATCATTTCCAGATAAAAAATATTCATGACATCGATGACAATGTGTATCTAATTTTATTTGATTCGAGTTGTCGTTACCACCTGAGACAGCTCTGCGTTTTAATTGTTTATGATGGTGGCATGAAAGTTGCTGATTTTCATTTAAAAAAGAATTATGTTCTGTTGGAATTTGTGTTGTAGCATATATTGTAGAAGTTGAATGACTAGAAAGAGATCCGATTCGTGTATTTTTCGGTAACGTTTGTGGTTGATTTTGTGCATTAATTAATAACACTTTGGCTTGATTTTTATTAATATTTAATAATGTATGCGGAATGAAAATAAATTTTGATGTATAACGTTCATATGGTTCAAATATAAGATTATTAGCATTAGTAACTTGACATGTAATATCAACTAATTTTTGTGAATATGGTGGAAGAGTAATTTGTTGAACTAATAATGCTGGATAATTAATGCATGTTGGTTCCACATATGGAATTAAAATTAATTGATCATGTTGGTTAGGTATAGTTAATTGTTTCTGGTCACCATAAAGGTGAACATGATTCGAATTAATCCAATCACTTCCTAATACTGTTGATGTAATTAAATTTGTTGCAACATGAGCAACGACTTAAGTTGTTATTGATTTAATTTTTATTTCTAATTTAATTTGACCGATAATATTAAGTGGTGTTGAATTTGCTGTTTGACATATATAATTGTTATAAATAAAATTTTTGTGATGAATAGTTTTAAGAAAATTTAAATGAATTATTGAGATTGCGGAACCGGTATCAATAATTGCTTCCGTTGGTTGATCATCAACACGAATCTTAATGTAAACTGGAGATGATGTTATTGTTGATGGCTTCATAAATTTACTGGGAACACCGCCATCATGTGACCCAGCTATTGAAAATTTTGAGGCATTGTACAATTTCGGACATGATGGTTTTGACCACAATTAAAACATCCGGTTGTACGTTTATGGAAACAATCGATTGTTTGATGATTTGTTCGACCACAAATTTTGCAATTATTAAATTGTTGTTGGGATGTAAATTGAGTATTAATATGTTTTTTATTAAATGTTTTTTGTTGTGAATTAATTTGTATTGGTGTTCTAGATATAAATACTGACCGATGTTCAGGTTGATGAATCGAGTTCTGTTGAAAGACAGAGCTCTGGCTAGATAAAGGATATGAATAATCATTTCTTTTTTTATAATTATTATATTGCTTCGGTTGATTAATCATAGCTGTAAATGAAGGAACTTGCTGATAATTAATATTAATATTATGTTGTTTATTTTCGATTGATAATTGATTAGATTTTTCAAATGTATCATACAAGTCTTGTTCGATTTTGGCATATTTTAAAAATTCATTTAATACGTCCATACAGGATTCAGGTCGAGAAATTTCTTTTTTGAAATCAGGATTAATTCCACTCATCAAATGTCGAATGATAATTGAGTCAGACATATTGGAATCAATTTCACGACATAGATTAATAACATCATCAATATATGATGTTACTGGTTCGTCAGGTAATTGAGTTCGTTTTTGTAATTTATTAAATTTTTTATGAATCATTGTTGTAGAGAAATAACGATTTCGAAATGCAATTTCGAAATCTGACCATTTTTTAAAATTATGTTCATTATTATCGAACCATAATCCTGCTGACTGAGTTAATTTACCACGTACGATTTCAAGAATTTCATGATTTTCTGATTCATCATTAGCTTTTGTAATATTTTTAATACTTCTTAAAAATCGTTCGACATCCTCAGAAGGATGTCCAGAAAAATTTGGTAAATCGTCAAATCAAGCTTTTCGAGCTTTTGCTAATAATGTTGAATCTACCATTTTATTTAAATTGAAATTTGATAATGAATTTATGCAAGTATTATTTTGTGATATTTTACGAGATGAATAATTAGTAACAATGGTGTGCGGTAATAGTTGTTTATTATTTTTCTTAACTTGAAATCTTGTTCCGGTAGCCGTTATGAATAGATTTTAATTATAATGATTTATATCACAATAAATGAGCAATTAAATAAATCAATTAAATGCAATGAATAAAAATTAGTGTGTGAATGAGAGTATGATCAAAATCTCTGTTGAGAATTGTTTTAAGTGATGAAATATATTGGATTTATTTTATTTTTACTTTCCCTTTCAGTTGATTTAAGATTGAGTGTCCGAAAAATTTATCTTTTTTTTTTTTTTTTGTTTTATTAAATTGAAAATTCAAAAGAGACGGTTTACTTAAAAGTATTCCTTATGACAAACATATAGTAGTATGAAACAAAAGGATGGTCTCACCTATTGATGAAATATAATAGTCAGGTATTGAATCAATGACAAAATATAAAATTTGTTCGAGTCTTTTGTTTATAAGACTCTGAAAAATTTCAAATCTCTTTATTGAGAGATTTTGCTACGAAATATAATTATATATTACGAGTCTCAATGCAATTGAGGCTCTGAGAAATTAAAATCTTGAAAAATAACCACCAATTTATTGGAATGCAATGATGATGTTGTTTTTTTTTTATATTACATATATATGTTGTTGTTTTCCAGGATCGCTAATTGTTACGGTTTCTTTCTTTCCTTTCTGTCCTAGATATATATATGTATGTATATATGATTTCACGTCTGTCCTTGATGTACGTGGACAGCTTTATTATATAATCAAAGAAACAATTCTGAATACATATACGATATAGATGATATATATATATATGAAAAACGAGAAAACAAAAGAACCAATTAAAGAATCAAAGAGATGAAAGAGAATAGAGGTTAACAATAAATAGTGAATATGTATACATGCGACATCACTGTAACACCAATAAATAATCCCTTTTACTCCCCACCAAACGCTCAGCATAATATTCTTTGGGTGAAGTTCATTGTTGGGCGTTGCTACACCTCTTTGTCCAGCCCCCAGCCACTGCCGCTTGCGCGTATGGTTAACATGCAACACCCACTTTCCATTACCAGTAATAAGATTGTGAAGCCATTGGTAGTTGCGATGAGACGGCATTAATTCCATACAAGCGTCAACCCTGAGTTGGAGCTGACGCGGTGACAACTCATGTGGTATCCAAACACCATATTTACATGTTTTGCCTAATTCTTTCAGGTGTGTTTCCACTGTAGCATGAATGCATCCAAGTCGCTCTGCTAAACACCGTGTAGTCAGTCTAGGATCTTCTTCTATGATCTGCTTCAAAACATCCAAATCCACATCTAGTGATCTTCTGGAACGAGGTAAATCGTCGAGTTGTAAATTATCGTTCTTGAACCGATTGAACCAATGTTGCGCTGTAAGAATGCAGAGTACATTCTTGCCCATCGTACTGCATATGTTGCTCGTTGCTTCCGTTGCTTTGTGACCCAAACGAAATTCATGAAGCAACAGCACCCGGAGGTCTCTATGAAATATCTTCAATTCTAATTCGAGATCAACGTCCATATCTATGATTATGTTATTGTTCGAAAGAAATTCGTAGCCCCTTTATATACCTTCAGTATGGAAACTTCTAGAACTTTCTTGACTGTTCTAGGAAAATTAAAGAAAAAACGCAAAAAACTTTCTGGCCAACCCAATAGTTTTGTGTTACTATTCATAGCTTGTTACATAATAGCATGTAGTTATCCTACTTCATATGTGATTTAAGGTCGGAATAAATCATAAGGCAACAATGCTTTTTAATCAATAAACAAAAATATTAACGAAATCATAAAACTTTTACAGATTAAGTTAAAAAGATCAGTTTTATTATTGATGACAATGATATTTATTGATCATACCACTAAAAACAAAACTAATACCTATGAAAGATTGTATTCAATCTATTCACATGTTTAAAAAGAACAGGTATTAAATAGATGAATATCTATGTAAAACGATTGGTATAAATTCTATTTTGTTCAATATAGTGAATATCTATGTATGTATTGATCGGATATCTCTTTTCTAATAGATGAATATTTTGCTCAAAAATAGTTTAATTAATATAATTTTCACCTTATTTCTCTACTATATGAGATAGATGATCTACTAAAATAAGATCAATTCGACTAGTGAGACTTGTTAATTAAAAAATATATGAACAGAATAGTTATTTTGAACATATATTCATTTTATTTATTTTCTCCTGAAAATAATTTTAAATATATAAATAAATAAATATTGTTTTGATAGATTATCCAATAATCATTTGACAATGATTATTTTCAAATAATGATGATGAAAAACAAATCATTGAATGAAGAGCAAAATGAAAACAAAAAAAAACAACATGTTGAGTATTTGATGAAATTTGATAATATTGAATTTTCATTGAAACTATAATGAAAAGATTTTAAACCAATAGAAATAGATCTTATGAAAATAAATCAGTGAAGTATTGAAACATAGTCAACATCACATTCTGTTCTAATAAATAGAAAATTAATATAAGTATTCAAGCTTCTTATTTTCTTTGTATTTTGTTGATCAACTGCTATGAGACATCATTTAATAAACAATCGACGAAAAATTAAAGCTCATTGATTTATTTCATTATATGATAAACATTGTTTAACAATTCCCGATATCTATGTCATTTTTATCGAACTGATCATAAGTTCTTAACAATTTCAAATGGATAGGTTAACCTAAAAAAATGATTTAATTCACGTTGATATCATGTTTGTTTAATCAAGTTCTCTTATAAACATAGAATTATTTTCTTTATTTCATTAAAATCATTATCTATCAACTCGAGACTCTTGATTAACGAGAATTGATTACATTGATTTTTAAGATAAATATCTGATAGGTCAAAAGCTAGAACAATAATCTCTATCTTAAATAACATTCATATATTTATAATGATTCAACTTTGAACAATTATCAACAAAATAAACTAGTAAACATTCATCTATTTTACATTTTACTATAGAAATCCTATACATTTCAAAAAAGATAATCAATTAGAGCAAGTTGAACAACTCGTAGACGAAAACAGATGTTATCAAACACATTTTGCGTCACATACAAGATAATTAGATCATATTTGAACTTTTCGAATATGTTATCGATTAATAAAATAGTTCTATTTTAAAATATATAGACAAAATGTTTCTATGTTGTATAACTTATTCAACAATGAGAAGAGTTTTCTAGGGGTTAAATATATCACTTAATTAGCTGTAAACAGCGCAAAAATAATTCTCAACAGTGAATACTCTATTATTCGATATAGAAATTGAGAAAATCAATTAAAAAAGCAACTATTCCGAAATAGTTTGATGTGCCTTGAACTTAACAAGAAAGTAATGAAAACTCTTGTCATTTTATCTATTCACCTTCGTGAATTCTTCAACTTGTCATAATTGACTTTGTATTTAGAAATACAAGAAGATTTTTTTGTTTGTTTTGTTCGATAAAAACCAAAATAATGATGATATATTATCTACAAATCTTATTTAATTGAAAATATTAAAATTCGAATAAGAAAAAAGAAAAAAGAAAAAAGAAAAACTCCAGTTCCTCAAAGAATGGATTGAAAATTTTCGGACAGTTGCATCATGTTGTTGTAGATGAATATAATTTCTTCTTCTTATTTGATCGATCTCTATTGGCTGATATTGATTTAGCTAAATTGGCTTCAAGTCTTGAACGCATTAAACGATAAATAAGTGCTGATTTTGTTAAAGGTTCAATAGAATCTTGTTGAGAAGAATAATCATCATATTCCCATGTATGTGTTCTATTAACTATTTCTTTTATAATTAAAGGTTTTTCAGGTAATAAACTTTGACCACGTAATGTTGAGGAATATGAACGATTTTTATTTAATGTTTGACTATTTCCATTTATATTTGATGATGGACTATCAGCACGATTTGTTGTTATTGACGATGCTTCGGATGAATTAGCAGATGAACAATTTGATGATTTTTCAATTAGATTAGTTTTTTCGCTTTCATTTTCTTTCTCTTTCTCTTTTTCTTTCTGTTGTTGTTGTTGTTGTTGTCGTTGTTTAAGCCATGTACCTGTTATAAAAAAGAAAAAAAGAAATCTAATAAAAGAAAATAAAAAAAAAACAAAGAAAACCAAACCAAGTGTTTTTGTATCAACAACAGTAAGTTGTCTTCCAGTAATAAGCCAATTGTTATCTTTCTGATAAGAAGAAGTTGATGCAACTGCCCCGTATCCCTATGTTTGAATTGTTTGAATATGTTTAGTAGGTGTTGAAGATTTGGAAACAAGTACAAGAGCTTTAGGTCCTCCAATAGCTAAACGATCTTTTTGTGTTCGATCTAAATTTTTCCATTCTTCAGCAATAACAGTTGCTGGTTTTAAGATTTCAAAATTCGTTTTATATCTTTGAATTGTTTGATATCTCATAACCATTGTTTCATTTGATGAAGGATTAACTGTTGGAAATGAATGATTTGTTGTTGTTAATGATGATAATATGGAATCTGATGGACGATTTACTTTTTGACGTTCAACATTTGTACGATTTATATTTGATACAACATATTTTTGTGTTATACTTATTTGTTGTTGTTGTTGTTGTTGTTGTTCATTTGTTTTTGAAATAGTTTTTGGACTATTTGGTGGAGAATTATTTGTATTTGTTTTGGTTGATGGTACTATTGGAGGAGCTGTAATCGGTACAAGTTTTCGTGTATTTGGTGAAGATGATGCTGCTCGTCTTTGTTCAATATAAGGTAATGAACCTTTTCTTTCTAATTCATTATAAATACATTTAAATCCTTTTAAAGATTTTAATGGAAATATTTTTTGACTATGACGAATTTTTTCAAAACATTCAATTGATAATACTTTTAACAAGAAAATAATAAATAAATAAAAGAATAAAACAAAAATAAAAACTTACAAATAGATTCTTTAACAACAGGTGGAATAGCTTGAACAAGTGTATTTGTATTTGTTGTTAATGCTGGATTAACATTTATTTCAATTAACCAAACTTTCATATCTTGATCAATCATAAAATCATAACCATATAAACCAAAACAACCAACACGTCTTTTTAATCTCATTCGAATACTTTCAATTACATTTAACATTATACGTTGAATCATTTTCTTTAACAAACAAATTTTTTTAATTAATTATTTATTAATTATCTATTAATTACTTACAGGTAACACATTTAAAACCCAATCTTGTTCAAGATTTTTACTCGAAGCAACATTTTTATTAATATAATCACTAAATATATATATATAATATTCGATATAATTAAATAAAATAAAAAACAAAAAATACTTGAATTGTTCCATAGTCCATGCTGTATCTTCTTTTATATCATAATATTTTGGATCTTTTTTTTGCATATACTTATTTAATTAAATAAAATAAATAAATAAAAAGAAAAGAAAAGAAAAATAAAACGAAAAATAAAAAACCTGATTCGTAAGATGTGTAAGAAGATTTTCATCATTATTATCAAAATCAAACATTGAAAGTCTAATATAACCCGAATGATAAAAAATCAAAAGTGGTTTAACAGTTGATATAAGCATATAACATCTAATATCAAATTTTTTTCCTTGAACTAATAATGGATTCATAATATAACTATTTTAAATAAATAGATAAATAAATATTCTATTTAAATAAAAAATCTAAAATCAAACCGTTGAATAACTCTCTTCATTGGTTTCATTGATATTTGTTTTTTCTTATCCATAGAATCCATTTCAGCAAATTTACTTTTTATACTTTCAATATCTCGAACAAGATAAATTCCTTTTCCTATATTTAATAAAAATTATTATTATTAACTAATTAAATGAAAATGAAAATGAAAATGAAATATAACCTTGATTAAGTCCACTAGGTTTACAAATCCAAACATCACCAGCTAAAAAGAATAAATAAAATTAATATTAAAAATAAAAATAAAAATAAAAAAAAGAATTTAAATAGACAAACGTTTATGTGTATTAAAAAAAGCATCTCGATCATTTTTTTCATCCAATTTAAATGTTTCAGGAACAAATTGATTTAATGGTAAAAATTGTGGTGAACGTTTTTGCATTGTCATTGAAATTTTTTCATATGTTTGTAATGATTGACATAATTGAATTTTAGTTGTAAAATAATCTTCACCTTGTATATGATTAACCATTTGTTCACCATCTTTAAATACATTCCAATTAACACTTTGATTACATTGAACCCATTTTAATTTAAAATCATCTGTTCTTTCAGATTGACGTTCATATCCAATTGATGTTAATATACTTTCAATTCTATTTAATTAATAATAGAACAACTAAATATTATTTCTCTCTATTATTAACTTACAATTCAGCATTATTTCCAGCTCCAATATAACATTTTGGTTGAGGTTCTGTATAAAGTGTATTTTCTTTTTGTAGTTCAGTTTTTTTTGTATGATTTGATGTTTTTATTTCAATTGAAGAAACATTTGGATGATCCGATGTTGATAGGGACTGATGTTCTTCAGCCATCAGTCTAATAATATAAAATTCATTGAAATGTATTTTCACTATACAAAAATGAAACTAAGATGATTTCAGATTTTTTTTTTTTGTTTTGTTTGATTAAAACAAATAAAAAAAAAAGAGAAAGCCCGAAATACATATTATTTTTCTTACTATTGACAACCACCTATGCTGTCGTCTTACAAAACAACAAAACCTTTTTTGTTTTTGTTCTTATTTTTAAACAAATATTTCTAATTGAAAAAGAAACATTAATCTACATTTTAAAGATATTTGTTGATAATCAAAAAACAAAAAAAAGAACAGAAAAAAAAAACCTCTCAGGTCAAAATGCGGTCATCAATATAACTTACAATCAATAGATAATATTAATTATTAAAACTAGATTGATCTTTTCATAATGAACTATTCAGAATAAAAGAAAAATAGACATTTGATTTTTTACTTATGTTGATGTTGTTTCTCAATAGAAAGTGAGAATGAATAAATGTAAAATATATGCAATAAAAAAAACCGGAGAGAAAAGAAAAGAAAAGAAAAAAAGAACTGTTTGTGCTTGTCGTTGTTTCTTCTTGGTCGATTTCTTTGGCATCCTACTCAAGAACAAGAGCGAACGCAATAACATAAAGAACATGCTCACCATCAACGTCTATCGACATTTATTCGACAACAAAAAACATCGCTGTCAATAACAACCCAACAGTTTTTAGTCTTCTTTTTTTTTTAAGGAAAAAAAGAACTGTTTTACATTAAATCAAAGATGCAATTAAATTGAAGAGAATTTTATTTTTTCTTTTTCTTACCACTGATAAAATAACATCAACCTTCAGTGGCAAGTCCAAGATGTTTGTCAAGTAGAAGAGGGAGGAGAACACAAAGGACAATGACGACGAGACGGGTCGATTAAACATAACAACTCATTTGTTTGACTTAATAGAAGTTTAATGAAAACAAGTTTTAACCAATATTTATTGGAAACATCATCAAAATGTTCAAAATAAAAACTCGATAAATAATTCTCTGATCAACTTGTTCTTATCACTATTTTAGACTAGTTTTATTTAAAAGAAAAATTCTTTTTTTTTTTAAGATCTTCTTAATTAATAACTGTTTTAAGTGAAGACTAATTTGTTATTTAATAGAAGATTTTGTTTCCAATATCAAACTTTTATTATTGAGTAAAAAACTAAAAATGATAAAATAATATTTACTTGTTTTTGTTTATATTTAATTGACTGATTCAGTAAGAGAAATTAATTTAAATAGAATTCTATAAATCATACGAATCAAAATCTATTCGAGTTTTCGATTTTGTTTGTTTTTTTTTTATTGAATAAATATTGAGTTTAAATTTTTCTTTTGTTTTGATTTTGAACAATTGAAAATTATTTTTAAAATAAAATTTTCCATACTAACAAAGAAAAAAAATATTTCGATAAAATATTCTTTCTATTCTAAAATCTTTCAAAACTTTTTATTTTAAAATAAAGAATATTTTCGTTAATAAAAATTCATTTAAAATCGATATTGAAAACCAGATAGAATTTTCTATTGAGATTTATTTATTTATCATTAGAGATTTTAAAGTTCTTTATTTTATTCGAACTTTACTTTTTTTTTCTAGAACTTATTTATTCAAAGATAAATTCATTATGAAATTTTTCCTAAAATATATTCTTATCGAGAAAAAACAAAAAAAAATTTTTTTTAATTATAGAAAAGCTTCATTTTTATTCAATTGACCAGTGTTCCATTAGAATTAAATAATACTTTGATATTAGCATTATCATTAATGCGAATATATATATTCTATGGAAGTTATTAATTTCTATTTCGAATTTTCCAAAGTTTTTCATCGAAGGTACTTAGAGATTTTCAACAGATACTCAATGGAAGCACTGAGGATTCCTCTATGAAGGATGCTTAGAATTCTGCAAGAGCTATCAATTGGCCTACTAAAGACTCATTAAAATCTATCTGTCGTAGGTACTTATAAATCTTCAAGAGCTATTCAGAAGATGACTTATTATTAATGGTATCAAGCTCACGCTCATTAGCTGTTTAGCTGAGCATGAGTAATTCTTCTCTGCATGTTATATCCGACATAACGAATATAATCAACCAAACTGGAAGTTAGAAATAGGAGTATACCATTTACATCACTTCTATATTAAGATCGAAGTAATGTCTTCACACTAAATATAATGTTAATGATCATTCAATTACTATTATTAAAATTATGTTTTCTTTTTTATTTAGATCCTATTCGATAAATAGGAAAATGATTAATTGATACATCTGTAGAAGATACTGTTGCATTTCACTTTTTTTTTGGTTAGAAAAAAACTAATTCTCTGCTATCATCACATCGATGTCAACAACACAGTGATTTGATAATCTTGCAGAAGAGAAATAGTACTTTCAACTTTCATTTTGTTGATAGAAATATTTCGATCAATGAGATGTCAAAAAGACTTTTCATCGATATTCTATAGATGGACCATTCACTTTCTCAGGTGAATTCTACTCCATAGGATTTTTCTCTCATATGACTCTAACAATAACATGCTAGATTCGTAGAATAACGAGAGCTAAGCCTGTCTGATATATAATTTAACCAATGGATACCCTGCATTAACAGACTTATTCAATTAAAGATATTCAACTTGAACTTCATAGAAGAAAGACATTTTGAAAAAGTCTTTTATAATAGTGAGTGGAAGTTTTGCGACTATAATAGACATCTTTCCATTGTAGATAGACCCTATTTGAATAAATAATAATGCTATACTAATGCTAACACCAAAGCATTAATTAATGCTAATGGATATATATATATATTAATATTTTTTAAAATAAATGCGAAAACGACATCCCCGAATTGAATTCAATAAATATAATGTGATATTAATCGAAATCATTTCGATCAATCTATGAATTAGAAACCTTCAAACAAGTAATTAATTCCAATCTATTTGTCAAATAGATTGAATTAAACAAGAGAACAATTGAGATATTTTAAGCAAGCTTTATAGCATGATAACATTGATCGATGAACTTCATTTGGTTGTTGATTATTTATTAAAGTTCACTTCTTAATAGTTGACAGACTGATTGAATAGATTTATACAATCTTCAAATATGAATAGTTATTTTATAAAACTATTTTTTAGTTATTCTTCATCTGTTTGGAGCTTGAAGAAAAACATCTGATGTTGAATTAGTATTACACATTTTATTTTAGTAGGACATTGTCTGGGGATTTAAAATCTTTTTGATAAGGATTTAAATGGAAAGAGTATGGGGTGGATGTAGTTGTTTATTTTTTCTAAGCCAATACCCTAACCTATAGACCTTCAAAAAACAAGAATCTGTCTTGATAAATTTTAATTAACTAATTCAAATATTCTTATTGATCTTATTTTGGTTGATAATCTATCATATTTATTGAAATAAAATAAAAATAATCGTTATTTAACTATTCTTCAATTATATTCATTTATTTTGAGAATCAATAGATAATATTACATAGAAATTTCAAATATTCGTCGAAATTTATTTCATGTTGGTAATATAATTCTAATCCTAATCACTTCAACTGTCACTTTTTATCAAATATTGACGACACAACTAATCAATAATATTTAATCATCATAACCACTGTCACAAATGATTCATTTGCTCTTCCACACCTTCACACACTCGATCGAAATAAATAATTAAATCAAGTAAAATAGAGTATATGAAAAACAAAAAGAAAAGTTGAATAACTATGCTGTATTTTCTTCTTCTTCGTTATTCCGATAAACTAGATTGTAAAATAGCATGTTTTTGTTAGAACAATTATTTTTACACATTTCATTTGCACGATCGACGAATGAATGCTCCAAAGTTAATAGAAGATTTATTTTGAAGAATACTGAATTCTAAAGATTTTCATGTCTTTTTCTCTTTAGTGTCATTGACGTCTGAAAACGAAAGTCTTTTTCACAGAACAATATTTCTTAAAACAATTCCGGACAACTGTGATATACCAAACCTCGGCTTTAGTCGATTTTTATCAGATACAATCGATAGACCATTTATTCAGCTTTTCAATACCGTTATTAACCACGATATTTTTAACACGTGGTAAGTGGTAGTTTCTAAAAACATAAAAAATAGTATCATTCTCATGATTGCATTTTACTGTGATAGTATACAGTTTTTCCATCAGTCTGTACTAGAGCAACACACCTAATTGAGAATGTGTCATGTCTACCTGCAATTTGTTAATAGTTAGGTGAGCTATCTATCAAGAAGTGATGTAGTGAACTTTCATAAATCCCATTACTTTAAGTTCCTTTAGCATTTGCATATTAAATTAGGATTATTCTATTAGAAATAGTTGGGTAGGACATATTCGTTATCTTTACGCATTTTCTCATTCATGAATATTTACTGTAACGAGGGTGTAAAAACAAGTAACCAGAAGATGCATATCGACTGTAAAAACTGCAGAATTAGATACCATGATGACAACCAACAAATTGCGCTTTAAAAAATGATAGTATTTAATATCACAGTTCCAATAATATCGATCACATTTCACCGAGATCTTACTCATAATTTTTTTCTGTGGATTGTATAAAAACATTAAATGATATTTCAATTGCCTATTTTTTCTAGCTGTTTTTAAATAAGATTTGAATCATTGTAAAATAGCTATTAATGTTTTTATAATTCTATCTCGTAGAATGAGAAATCAGCTTGTTTCTCTATGAGAGACTTTTCAAATAATCATTATTAAAATACGAACGTCAAATAAATGAGTTTAGATATTTTTTTGTTTGCATTTCGTTAAGAGAAAAGTAGAGAGAGAAATATAATGATCCCTGAAATATCAGATAGTCTAATGATCGAATATTTAACTCTGTTGATGCATTATAGATAAGTAATTGACGTCATCAAAAACAAAAGAAAAAAGAAACATGACAATATGAAAGGGAACTAATCTGACAAAATCTTCATTGAAATCATCATCGAACCTGGACGAATAATAACATTAGATCATTTATTTGTTAATTAATTAACACTTAGAATTTTAAAAAAACACGATTTAAAGACAGAATATTTTTTTGATCAAGAAAGAAATACGAATTTATTCAATTTTATTAAATTGATTAATTTAAAAAAAAACTGCAAACTATATATTGAGTCATAGATTTTATTTTAATATTGATTTGAGAAAAATATTGAATAAAAAGAATATAAATAAACTAGTGTCCTCTTTTGTTAGTTCTATAGAAAATATATTTGATTGGATTAAATCAAGAATATTTCATTTTAATAAATATTATTCTATTCGGCGGAGATCTTTTTCTCTTTGTCTTCAATTCATAAAATAATTTATCTTGAAAAAAAAACAAAAAATGTCGGAAAAATTTCGTCGAGAAGAAAATGATGATGAAGTTAAAAATATTGATCGTAAAAGAAATGAATCAAGTTCTATTCATGGTTCATCTTCAACAACACCAAAACGAAGTCGTCGAGATAAAGATGATGTTGAAAAAGAATTAATTAATGAATTTTGTTCAAGTTCAAATATTGAATTAAATCGAAAAGAAAAAGTTCATGGTTCATCACAATTAGATAATTTTTATGCATCATTTTTACCATCAAGTCAATATTATGAAAGATCTTATATGCATAGAGATATTGTTACACATGTTATTGTAACAGTAACGGATTTTTTAATAAGTGCTTCACAAGATGGTCATATTAAATTTTGGAAAATTTTAACATCTGATTATTTAAAACAACAACAAACAGCTGTTGCAACAAATCAATCATCAAAAACAAATGATGAACAACAAGAACAAAATAATTGTTTAATTCCATTTCCTATTCAATTTGTTAAACATTTTCGTGCTCATTTAGGTAAATATTTGTTATTTTAATTATCTTATTAAATTATATTTAATAAATTAAGGTCCAATATTATCAATGTGTGTAAATGTATCTGGAACATTATTATGTTCAATATGTTCTGATCGTACATTAAAAATGTTTGATGTATTATCATTTGATATGATAACAATGGTTAAATTAGATATTCAACCATTAACTTGTTCATTTGTTGATTCATCTCGTCAACCGTTATCAAAATTAGCTATATCAGATAGTCAATCATCTTCTATATATATATATGATGCTAAAACATTAAATATAAAAGAACCATTAAAAATCTTATCAAATATTGGTCATGGTTCATCAGTAACAATAATAAGTTATTCATCTGAATATGATTTAGCTATATCATGTGATCAAACATCAATTATTAATTATTGGTCACCAACACATATTGAATATTTACCTAATAATATATTATTTAAATCAAAATTAGATACGGATTTATTTGAATTAGTTAAAAGAAAATTAATTCCAATTGCATTAGAATTTAATAAAAATGGAGATTTATTTGCTTTATTTGGTAAATCTTTATTAGAAAAAAAATTATTTCTTTTTAATACATTAAAAGGTAAAATATTAAAAATCTTTGATGAACATTTTGATATATATAAACAATTACATGAACGTTTACAATATAAACAACAAGAAGAAGAAGAAGATCATCATCATGATGATAATGATAATGAGAAAAAAAAATTTAATTTAAATATATTAAATAATGTTGAATATTCAAGACGTTTAACTATTGAAAAAGATTTAGAAAAAAATTCTTCTATTTATTCATTAATTAATATTCAATTTGATTCATCAGGAACATTTATTTTTTATTCAACATTATATGGAATTAAAATGTTAAATATTCGAAATAATTCTATTAAATTATTTTTTGGTACAACCGAAAATGCGAGATTTATTCGTTTAGCACTTTATCAATCTCAAAAATCATCAAATGATAATATTAATCCAACTATTCTTTTTGCAACGGCTTTTAAAAAAAATAGATTTTATTTATTTACAAGAAATAATCCACAAGGTAATATTTGAATTTTTTTTTATTTATTATATTGATTTAATTTTAGACAATCGAACTGAACATGATAATGATCGAGATGTTTATAATGAAAAACCATCACGTGAAGAAATTTTAACAGCAACAGAAGAACAAGCATTATCATCATTATCTCAATCAGCTATTATTCATACAACATATGGGGATATACATATTAGATTATTTCCCGAATATGTTCCCAAAACTTGTGAAAATTTTATTCAACATTCAAAACAATCTTATTATAATGGTTGTATATTTCATCGTGTTATTAAACAATTTATGATTCAAACAGGTTAATTATATATTACAGTAGTGGCAAAAAGTCCCGACCCTAGGTGAAAACTATCTAAATAATGGTTGTTTACTTTGAAACTTGTACTGAAGCAAGGTCTTGGCGATTCCTGATCCTAGGCAAAAAGTCGAGTTCTATCCCCTTAACTGTAGCTGAGATATCAGATCAACATCAAGGATTTTTTTCTTATTGTGTTATCTAGGACTAGGAAAGAGATACAATACTGCTCGACCTATCGTTGGAAAGTCCCGCTCTTAGTCTCTCTTCAGTAAAATTTTCATTACAAAACGACATGTCTTCGTTAAGTTGTGGCCTATATACTGCTTACACACGAAACTGGCATATTGCAACCCTACCAGTATTCAATTCAAATCTCGAGCTAAGCTCAGCCGTTCGGCCTGAAAATTTTATTGTAGACTGCATAAGTATGGGCAAACCTATGCTAAAACTTTCAGCATTATAGCCTTTACAGAGATGGAGATTCATATCGTTCTATGCCTCTGGACCGACAGCTCTGGGAATTCACTAGGGTACGGCAAATCTAAGTGGCCTTTCTGGTATGGGTAGACCACCATCAGAACTACCTATTGCACTAAAAATATTACCTTTACTTCAGAAAATCGAAAAGCACCAGCATTTCCTTCGAATATCACATAATTTTGTCAAAAATATGAAGAAAAAAATTCTTGATGTTGACCTGATATCTCAGTTTCAGTAAAGGGACAAGATTCGAGTTTTTGCCTAGGATCAGGACTCACCAAGACCTTGCTTCAGTACAAGTTTCAAAGTAAACAACCATTATTTAGATAGTTTTCACCTAGGGTCGGGACTTTTGGCCACTACTGTATATCTCATTATTCTCTCTTTTGTTTTTTTTTATAAAGGTGATCCATTAGGAAATGGTACGGGTGGTCAATCAATATGGGGAAAAGATTTTCAAGATGAATATCATCCTCAACTAAAACATGATCGTCCATATACTGTTTCAATGGCAAATGCTGGACCAAATACAAATGGTTCACAATTTTTTATAACTGTTGTTCCATCTCCATGGCTTGATAATAAACATACTATTTTTGGAAGAGTTTCAAAAGGAATGGATGTTGTAGAAAAAATTTCTCAAGCGAAAACCGATCGACTTGACAAACCTTTAGATGATATTAAAATCATTTCAATATCTATTAAATAAATAAGATATATATTTTCTTCTTTTCTTTCATTTATTTCAGATGTCTATTCAAGTTAAATTTCAAACTAAATTAGACAAGTATATAGATATATAGTATTAAAATAAAAACTAAACTTTATATTATTAAGATATTCAGTTCCTGATACAACATTAGTTATTCCATCATCATCAACTAATTCTCAATTAGAAGCTATTTTAAAAGGATTATTAAAATCCACAGGTTTTATTTAATTTCTATTTAAATATAATAAATATATAATTATTTGTTTAGTATCTTCAACTGAATTATCTCGTATTTCATTTGATTTTTTATGTATTAATAAATTAATTCGTTCATCATTAGAAGAACATATACGAGAAAAAGATGAATCATTACTTGAATCAATTATTTCAATTGAATATATTGAAAAATTTCAAGGACCACAACCCGAAGATGCATTAATGCATGATGATTGGGTATCAGCTTGTCGATCATTAGGTGATTCAATATTAGTTGCTTCTTATGATACTAATCTTCATTTATGGAATAATCAAGGAGAACATATTATTAGTCTTCCAGGACATACTGCTCCTGTTAAATCAATTTCTTTTATTTATTCAGGTTTTTTTTTTTTTTTAAATTTTTTCATTAAATTATTTAAATTAAAATAAATAGATGAAGGTGAACATAAATTTATAAGTGGT
>CAJNOP010000994.1:0-47192 GCA_905250075.1 Rotaria sp. Silwood1
CAGTTTGTTCACTAGAATATTCAAGTTTTTCATGTATTTGCCATGCTGCTTGTTTTTTTAATTTAAGACGAGCTTGATGATTACGAAATGCAGCTTGAATTTTTGATGCAGATTTGTCAGCTAGAATAATAAATTATTATTTTTTAATCTTACTATAACTATCGTCATCACTCATATTTCATAAGTCTTCATAATTTTATTTATCGAGAAAAAAAAAACAAAAAAAAAATCAAAGTAATAAAATTTTATACCTGACAATGTCGATAATCGAGTGACCATTTTTAATTTATCGGGTTGGTCAGATAGTTTTGCAACTTCAGGTACAATCTGAACGAAAAAAAAGATAATTAAAAAATTAGTTCTAAAAAATTTCATCTTTTCAATAACAAAAATCGAACGATTTCTAAACACACCACTGTATATTTTGCTGCTTTAACCTTTTCATCATGCGTATTTATGGCATAAAATATCAACTTAATAAAAAAACAAATTTCTTTGCTATAATATCAAATAGAGATAATGAATCATAATTTCATAATTAAATATCGATTAACTTCAATAAATGGCATAAAGAACAAATATGCTACAGCTGTTTTACTAAATACGGCACAACAATCAATTCTCACCTGAGCAAATTTCGAGTAGTTCATAATATTCTTTCTTAAACGTGTGTAATACTAATGACAAGAGAGAAAAAAAATGAAATATAATAAATTTATGTGTTTTTTTCCTTTCTCTAAGCTATGATTAGGCCAAGGTAAGTTATTGTCAAAATTAACATGCGCTAAGCTAACAAATCAAAAGCAAAGCAAAAAAAAAATGATATGAAAGTTAATAAATATATATATCTATACACTACTTGTTATTTAGTACGTATAAGTTGCTAACTGCAAGTTGCGAAGAGCAAAAAAAAAAAAAACCTCGTCGCCTGTTTTGCATCTTACTCTTCTTCTTCATCTCGTCAAGTAACGTTAACAGAACAGAAAGGAAAATTTGATGGCCATATTAACCAAACGCGCCGAGTCGATTTTACCCATACGATATAATCAAACATATACAAAGGAGAAAAAAAAAAACATAATGTGTTCGAGAAAGAATAATGTCAACCGCAAAGAAGAAAAAAAAGCTCTTAAATTTAGACAAACTAACAAAAAAATTCTGTTCTACATGCTCATTCCCATGATGTTGAAATACACATGAACCCAAGTGCACTTGATATTTTTTTATTCATTGTTTTTGAAATTCGTTCACACAATGTTCTCTGTTTTTGAAAACTATGCACTCTGTACTTCTACTTATCTGTAGTGCTGAATTCTACTTTGGCATGAATCATTGCTCGTGCATATAGAAACAAGTTCAATTAGTTTTTTTTTCCTCGTTTTGCAGCTTTCTTTTTGTTACACATAATAAATGCTACTATTACATATTTCATAAACATATGAGCAAGAAAAAAAAAAGTTTATTACAATATGATGTACACTCGAATAACACAATAGAGTGAAAATAATACAAAAAAAAAAGAAACAAAATTTAATTTTTTATTTTCTTTTTTGGTGATTCATGATCAGTATCTGATGATGGTGCACTTTTATCATCACTAGAATTACTACTACTACTGCTGCTGCTGCTGCTGCTACTACTATTGCTGCTTGTTGAAGATTCGCTAGATGATGATGATGATGATGATGATGATGATGAACTTGAATCAGATGAATTTCCATCATCATCATTATCATTAGTACTTTTATTTTTATCAAATTTAATTGTTTGTAATTGATCCATCATTTGTCTGAAACAAAATAAAATGATAAGAAAAATATGAATTAAAAATAAATACATACTTTTTTTTCGTTTCATTAATATTTTTGTCTTCACCTTCTTGATTTTTTTTTAATTGTTTTATACGTTTTTCAAGTAACTGTGTACGTGATGGTCTTTCAACATATTTTCTTTTACGTGTACATTCATATGTCCAATGACCTTTTTCTAAACATTTTTGACATTGAGCATTGACACTTTCTTGTTCAACACTAGAAACATTAAAATAAATAATTAGAATTAAAAACTAATTAATTAATTTTGTTTTTTTTTTTAAATCTAATGAAATCACTTCGCCATAAGAGGAAACATTCATTTCCTTTCTTTTTTTATATATTTCTTACAGGATGTAAGTAATTCATAAATTGAACAAAATGTAACTTTAAATATTTGAGGAAGTACTTTTTTCATATATTTTGTAAAACTTTGAAATCTTTTGTAATGAATTCAATATATAGATAAAATCTTACCGTTCACGCATAAGTGCACGAGGTTTTCGAGGTGGTACAGAATACATGTTTGACTATTTTATGTTTTAATCTAAAATTATAATTATATTGTTTACATATATATATATATTCTAATAGAGATATGAAAAAAAGAAATTTAAATTTATTTGTTCATCTTATTTCAATGAATAAAATTCTAAATGTGGTTAAATTAGATGTCTTATTTCGATTGTGTCTACTTCATGTTTATACGAACTCTTTTTCTCGTAATTGAAATCAATAAACGTATTTTTGAGTCACCTATAATTTTACAATGAAAACTACAAGTCGAATTCGGAAAATTTTAAAATTTTGTATTTCATTACTTAAATTCAAAAAACATTAATATTAAAAAATTTTTATTTACTCTAGCTGTATTAGACGTTTGTTTTTTTGAATATTTTTATACAAATAAACAAGAGAAAAAAAATAAAATGAAATTAATATATTCATTTTTTTACATCTTTATATGCAACAACAAACATTTGTGGTACATCAAACTCCGGTGAATAACCACTATTATAAGATGAATCTTCAAATATAATACTATAACAATCTTTACCAACTCTTGGTATACTTTCAACAACACCTTTATAAAAACATGATGTTTGAGGATAAAGTGCAAGTACAATAGTACGTGGTGGAAATAATGCTTGTGGACATGTTAATGGACAAGCACGCCATTGTGGTAATGGTATAATATGTCGTTTACTTATATTATAATAATGTCCTTTGTCTGGTTCAGCATCAATATCAACAATATCATATTTTGTTTTATTTCCATGTATACTAGCTACTTCAGCTAATATCCAATTTTCATCACCATCATCACTTTCAACAAAACCTGCTATACGATCACCAACATGACATACATGATTTGATGCAGCAGGTATGGCACCACAAAGTGGTGGTGGTGAAATATCTCTCTAAATGTAAAAATAAAATAATAATTAGATAATGATATATACATGTTTATATATATTATAGTCTGTTGAATTTCTAATACTACAGATTTAAACTAACTGAAAGTCTTTGTTTTCTGTCATGAGTTGTGAATTTAAATCCTAAAAAAACATTTAATTATAGGTTTTTAATTTTTATCAACATGACAATTTATTTCCAACGGATTAAAATTCTGCATCTGTGTCGATTATTTCCAAAAACTTATCTAGCGTCAAATATAACTTATGATAGTTCTTGATTGCGGTCATAATCGTTCAAACAGAATACTCTTTAAACTTCAAAAAAAAAAGTATTATAACAGACTGTTACAATGAGAGAGCAGAAATTTTTAAACCCAGCTAAGATTGTATAGTTGTTATTTTTTGAAAATAACTTTATGTACTTCTATATCTTAGGAAAAAGTTAGTCAATTTCCACTACATACTGCTTTTTTTTTGAATTGTCAATTAGTAAAAATAAGAAAATTTTCAATTATAGATGTTCGTCGAAACCTTAAAGAATGAATTAACTTCAAATATCTTGTATATTAATTTTAGACTAGTAAAACGAATAGAATTTGGTTTTCTTGTTTGTCACATAGTGTAAAATTACCTATGACAATTTTAGCTAAAACTCACTTTATTGGTATCATGATCATTATCTTCATTTCCATACCAAATTTTTAATGCATAAGCCATATGTGAAAGAAGATCAGCTAAACCTCGTCGTGTTGTATGACTACGACTAGCATCATTATGATTTTTTGAAGCATTTGCAATTTCAATTTGTAATTGTCGAACTTGTGCTATTTTTTCTAAAGCTGTTCGATACATATCTATTTCATTGTGAACATTTGTAAGTGCTTCCGTTAAATTATTTTTTAATGATTGAGAATTTGTATTTTCATTTGATGATGTTGGTATTTTTTGTTGTTGAATAGAAAGCCATACATCACGACTAGTATTATAACATTCTTTTGTTTTTTTTAAATCATCTTGTAATTCTAATAAGAGTCTTTGAATTTTTAATTCATTTTGACTAATTATATCTGTCGTTTCAATAGAAGATGATTGAGCTATACTAGATGATGATGATGATGATCGACGAGATGATGAATATTCAGAATTATTATTTGTACGCGTCATTATTTATATATGATTTTCATTGAACTACAAGACACAGATATGCAATAACAACGACGACGGAACTGACAAGGAAACAATTGGTGTAATTTGTACACCACTAACATTGTCTGATAAATATAGATGTCATGTTAGAACGATTATTAATAACATTCATAGTTGAAAGAGGTTAATATTTGATTAGAACACTGATACATATACAGAAATGAATCTATAATTCGTTAAGAAACAAACAGAATTTATATATGAATGAAGAAAAAAAGAAAGATATGTTTCTCATGGTATTAACAATGAATATGTATCATGCAATATTTTAACTCAACATTTATCACGTATATTTTTGACTTTTCCTATGAATATTCAGGATCGTGATCCTCCAAGGACTCTTTTGAAGTGACATAATATTAAAAACAAAATTAGAACCTATCAACTGTTGCAATCACTAAATTCATATAACCAATATACGATGGTTTCGATTTAATTGATCCTGAGCTATAAATGCTATAAACATGGTTTCAAAAGACTTTAATATCACTTGTTCGTTGAATAAATTCTTCAATTTTGTAGATGAAGTTCAACAACAATAATCAAATGTAGTGTATATGGTTACCACATAAAGATTTAATTTTTTTATGCCATAGTTGATTAGAAAAAACCAAAACCATGAATTGAATTCTTAGATGATATCGTAGAGACAAATAAAAGTTGTTTTGATGATTAAAAATAACAATTCGTATGTAAAAACTGATAATAATAAATAATTTGTTAAGTACTCGTACAATGGAAAAAAATATCAAAACAAATTTTAGAATTATTTTACAACTGTAGTTTTATTAGTGATAGGTATATCACCATCAACTACTGTGTATATTCGCACTCGTCGAGTATATGGTAAAATAATTATGTTTTGCCGGAACTCATGTGCAAACCAGAATCTGACAATCAAAAATTGCACAGTTCTTACATGACATCTATATTTTAACATATTCAGCTTCTATATAACATTGCTCAACATATTGGATCGATAGGCTCGTTCTCATTGATTCGTAAGAAAGATAACATAGTAATGATGACATAAGCGAAGTGAAGCTATAAATTTTTCTGTTATTCATGAAAATATTTCATCTTTTTTTCAATGAAACAAAAAAAGTTAAATTTAAAAAATAATGCTTCTTTGTTGAAAATGTTTTTTGCTATTTGACAATACATTTATATTATGTAACCAATCAAAATTTAAGAAAAATAGATGACTCATTGGGAATTATTCAGAATAAAAGCAAGCGTCAACTTAAATGATTTTCTTTTTATTGACAAAAGTGACAAGAATCGTGTAAAGATTGAAAAAAATAAATAAACATGCAACCTAATAGTAATCGACCGGTCTACATTGTTCAACCATCAACTATAACTCATTTAAATGTACGACCAACGATTATTACTACTGGTGGTCAACAAGTACAAACTCAACAACAACCAATTTATCAAATTTCAACAGTACGGCAACCACCTATACCTCAACAACAATCAACACTCTATCAAATTCCATCACAACCTCGTCTTGTTACTTCATCACCTGTTTATCCTGCTTTACAACAACAACGTTTTTCTACTTCACCACAACAAATAATAACAACAAATACAAATCTATCACCTCGTCTTCTTACTCCTCAATCAGTACCACGTATGCCTATTGTTGCAACACAACCAACTACAACTATATTACGACCAAGTTTAACTACAGTATCTACATCACCGAAAGTAACATCAATTCCAATATCAACATCACCTACAATAACATCTGCTTCAACATCACCACAAACTGCTGCATCAACTTCTAAAGATTTTTCTGTTAAAGTACCTAAGTAAGTCATCTTATATTCATCATCAAGTTTTTGAACATAAAAAAAAAATCTATAAAAAAAATAACAGATTGAAATATTAAATTTTCATTAGAACTCATAGAAATTTTGTCTTCTTGTAGAACTCGAGCTCAATATGGTATTATGGAATTTGCAAGTGGTCTATCAGTTGATGTCAAAGATTGGAAAGCTATTGAAATGAGACGTGAAATAAATCCATATACATATCGTCCAGCAACAAATATTGATCCTAATATTTCATCAAATTCATCATCAATTACAACATCACTTGGTATTGTTTTACCTAAAACTGGTGCAGGAAGTGAATATGGTCGTGAACAAAAAGAAGCATTAAAACGAAAACGTTATGCAACTAAAGGTACAAATATTGAAGATCTTCCTTGGATATTTACGGATCGTTCATCAACAGAAAAAAAATTAAAACATTATCGTGGATTAAAAAAAGGTGGTGTTACAACAAATTCATCTTATTATGTATTTATACAAGGTAAAGATGGTTTTGAAGCATATCCTGTTGTTGATTGGTATGGATTTACACCAACAAATGTTTATAAAACACTTGATTTTGATGAAGCTGAAAAACAATATCAAGAACGACATAAACATTTAAGTAAATGGTTTTTAAAACATCAAGTTACAAAAGAAAAAGATAATGAAGATAATATTGAAAATGATGATGAAAAAGAAAAAAAATCAACAAATAAAAATAAACGTTCATTTAAATTACTTGATACAGAAGATTGGATTAATGAAAATGAAGAAGGTAAATAATTTGAAAATTAATAATAATAAAAAAAACAAAAATTTAGTTTCTTATTTTATATTTAGAAGAAGATGATGATGAAGAACGAGAAGATAATAATGATGATAATGATAAATCAAATAAAAAATCGAAAACAAATAAAAAAACTAGTAAAAAACCAAAAGATGCATGGACATTAAGTGATGACGATGATGATGAAACAAAAGAAACAAAATCTAAAAAGAAAAAAATTATTGAACGTCAAACAAGTGAACGTCAAGAAGATTCAGATGATGGTGATCATGAAGGTAAAAATTTATTGATATAGAATTCAAATCTATATGTCATTTCAAATATAATTTCCCAGGACGAATAAGAGAGAAAGGAACTTCTTTAAGATATGAATCAAATCTCAATAGACAAAAAAATGGACGACTTTATTAGTAGCGTAACCAGAGTTTTGCCGATAGTAGGGCTTAGCAACGCTTAAATATCCGGTGGTAGGGCTCAGGTTACTGAGGTCTGTGGGGTAGTAGGGCTTGTGAAAGGATTCAGCTGACGATGCTAACACCGGTGGTAGGGCTGAGCCCCCCTGGTCCTACCTTGGTTACGCCACTAGACTTTATATCAATAATAAATGATGTTATTAGAAATAATGAATCTCTTAATATTTTAATAATAGCTTTTTTTAATATTTGTTGATTAGAGACTTAAACTTTTTTATTGATATAAATAAAATCTATTAGTGTTCAGAACATTTTTCAAATGAATAATCAAAAATAAAAAAAGAAAATTTTTGTTGACATATTTTCAATGTATAAATAAAAGTATCTTTTACAGTAATAGCAAATTCCTTCAAAACTAAGTACTCAAAAAATTTTAATCTAGATCGTTTCTCATCGATGATAGAAACTACTCTTATTAAATAAACAAAATTTAAAAAGAAAAAAATAATCTAAAAAAAATAATGAATGTTATTTTATTAACAAAAAAAAAGTTGCATATTATTGTTCTGTTCTCGAATACAAAAAAGTAGAACTGTGTCTCATCGATAAATAGGAAACATATGTACAAAAGAGCAGGATCATTTCAATGATCAATTGATGTCTTACAAACTTTTGTCTTTCTGTACAGGAATATAATTGCAAAGTGAATCATTAAAAATTTTTGTTTGATTCAAAAAGAAATATATTCCTTTTTATTTTTAGCCGATGAAATTGATTATACAAGTGATGAAACATCTGAAGAAGAAGAAGATGTTAAAGGTAATAAATATATTTTATATATTATGTCAAATTTTTTTTTTTAAGGTGGTCATACAGATAGTACATCAACGAAATATGAAGTTAAAGGTTTGTTATTCTTCTTTTTTTGAAATTAAATTTTGAAAATATTTTTATTTTTTTTTTGTTTTTTTTATAGGTGTTGATGAAGAAATGAAAGCAATACCAGATATAGAAAAAAAACTTGAACAAATGGATGAAAATGCAGATGAACTTGATCTTGATGATGATGATGAAGATATTCCTGATTTAGGTTTCAATTTTAAAAATAAAATTATATATATAAAGAATAATTTAATTGTTTTTTTTTTGTATTCTAGATGAAAATGATGAAGAAAATGGTAAAACAACAGCTGATGATTTTTCTGATGTTGGAAAATTACTTAAAAGTGATGCAGTTAGTAAAGGTATGAATTCAAATTAAATTAGAATTAAAAAGAAAATTTATACAAAAAAAAATTATTTTAGAAATAGAATCAAGTTCAGATGATGATGATCTTGATGATTCAGATGATCCTGATAAAGAACCAATCGAACCAATAACTGTATTATAGAATAAAATTTTCTTTTTTTTTTTTTTGAATATCAAATATAATATTTTTCTTTTTTTATCTAGAGTTCTATCAATACTCAACCAAATCCATCAGAACAGATTAAAACTGGTAAGTCAAAAAAAAAGAAAACTATTTAATAGAACTTTAACATCGTAACAAAATGAAAGGATCACAAATCTTTTTGAAGTTATAAAGAAACGATGTTATTATATCGACTTTGTTTTACATGAAGGAATGTCACTATGTGATAAATTGTTTTTCATATGAATTTTTCGACATTCAGTTTCGAGATGAAACTGTTAGATAAATCAAATCTTCAATCATTATTATAGATAACATTGTTGTTTCATCTTTATTATATAGACTAAAAAAAAGAAAGTATTCACTCTATGCTAGACTAAAACTGATATGCTTTAATTTTGTTCATATATCACATACAAATAAGAGAATATGATACATTGTTTTGAACGAGAAAATACATCTCAAAAAAATTTCACTTTTTTTTTTTAAATCAAATCATTGTAAAAATAAATATTGTCACTCGTTTAAAAAAGATAAAATTTGATAATTTTTCTTTTTTTAAGAAAAAGGTCATAAGAAAGCAAGAGAAGAAGAAATGCGAGCAATAAAATCAAAAGTTATGTCATTACCAAGTACACCATCAAATCCAAGGTTTGTTTATTTGTTTTTATTGAATTATTTTTAATATCTATATATATATTGTAGTGAAACAATTACTGAAGATAAAGTTCGCAGTTTACTATTACGAAAACAATATATGACATTTACAGAATTAATTCAAAATTTTTTACCTAAAACAGAAAATTTACGTACAAAAGAAATAAAAGAAAGTATTGTTCAAAAATTAGCAACAATTCTTAAACGTTTAAATATTGAAGAAAAAATTATTAATAATAAAAAACATATTAAACTTAAAAATTAACATTTATTTAATTAAAACACATCTTTATGTTTATGTAAAATCTTGATGGTTTTTGTTCTTCTTTTGTTTTTTCCTTTCTCTGTATGAATAAATTTAGAAAACAAATATGAACATATTATCAATCAGATGAAGAAGAAGAAAACGATATTTTCTTTTTTTTTCTATTTAATGTAGACTAATATTTTGATGAAAAGAATGATCGATTTGCTCGATTAAAAACATTAAAATAACAATTTTTAGATTTGTTTAGAATAATAAACAACCACCTTTTCGTTTTCGTTTACGCATTAATGCTGAACGTGCAGCGAATTCAAATACTTCACGAACACCTAAACAAAAAAAAAAAACAACAGAATTTAGTTTTTTATTGAATGAAATCATAAGAGAAATAATTACCTTCTTTAGTTTTAGCTGAACATTCAAGATAACCAACAGCACCAATTCTTTCTGTCATAGCTCGACCTTCTTCAGATCGAACTGGTTCTTGTTTCATTTTTATTAATTCTCTTTTAGTTGCTTCGTCATTTCGTAAATCTTTTTTATTACCTGAAAAATAAACAAAACTAATCGAAATAGAATACTTAGTATAAGTATATATTAGAAATGAAATTAGTGATCGGAAATATTTTATACAAGATGCGATAAATATAGTTTCGAATTTATCTCATTTCATTTAAACATTAGAGAGTTCTCAATGAGCTGGACTAAGCCTATGAATATTTATTTAAGTAAAAAATTTTCTCATACATAGTTTGGAATGAGATAATGACATTCTCTTGATATGAACTATTTGCTGGAAGAATTCCTGTGAACTACCGTCAGGAAGGGTTTAGGACAGTTGCTCGCTATAACAGTTACATAGGGTCCTATAGCGAGCAACTGTCCGGATCCCGTCAGGAAGTGACATACTTAAATCAATCGATTTTGCCGATTTTCTTTCTTGTTAATCTGGGAAAGAGAGACCAAAGACATTTTGCTGATATAATAGTCTGACTTGTTGTATAGGAAATAGGAACGAAGAAGAAAGAGAATACTTCGTTGGGTAAAAGCTACCTTTTTTTTTTAAGATCGTTCTGAATAATCAAATATCTTTATGTAACACTTGAAATGTGCATTACATTGAACGAACGAGACTCATATATAACTCGAAGCGTAATTACTTCAATACTAACAATTGATTATTTTTTATGATGTTACAAACCTATGAGAACGATTGGAACATTTGGACAAAAATGTTTGCATTCAGGTGTCCATTTCTATCAAAGAAATTTATAATTGTCTTTTTTTTTCTTCTATCAATTAACAACGTTTAAAAAAAACATACTTCTGGAATATTTTCAAGACTATCAGGACTATCAATAGCAAAACACATAAGAATAACATCTGTATCTGGATAAGAAAGTGGTCGTAATCGATCATAATCTTCTTGTCCAGCTGTATCCCATAAAGCTAATTCAACCTATTATCACCAAATACAAATGCTCAGAATAATAGATTTTTGTAGATGAAGAAAAAAAACTAACTTGCTTTCCATCAATTTCAATATCTGATACATAATTTTCAAATACAGTTGGAACATAAACTTCTGGAAATTGATCTTTACTAAATACAATCAATAGGCATGTTTTACCTATAATGAAATAAAATGATTTGCTTATAGAAAGTATTGTTTTTTTTTTTTGTTTATAATTTCTTACCACAAGCACCATCGCCAACAATAACAAGTTTTTTTCGTATTGCAGCCATAGTTTTATCTAATAGATCAACAAATAACAATTATGATGATAATACTAACGATGATATTCTTCGATCAAACGGATAAGAAAGAAAGAGTCAACAAATACTAGAAAAATACAATCAATCAATGACTGTACATCATGAAATGAATAATCGATCGATATCTATCTATCATTATCAACTTGCTGCTAGTTTAACCAATCATAGTGTGAAGGTGTTTCTTTTTGCTTAAATCATTTTTCACATTATTTCAATAATTTAATATATAAATATATTTGTTTTTAAAGTTCATGATTTTCTTTTGGATGTCGCTAGTCTATGAATATAATTGATATATTCAAATGTATGTTAAATCATTTTGACTACAGTTATAAATCGCGAAATCATATTATTAACGTTTTGTGTTATAATAAAACAAGTTCTATTATGTTTGAATTATTCGATTCTAAAGAAATTTCTCAAGAAATCTAAATATTTTACACAAAACTTAATGACAAAACATTTAACGACTGTATTACAGCAATCTTAATCCTAGATCATGATTATTATCCATAGAACCTAATTCACCGAGGGTGACGATCGAGTTAGGTTTGATGTAAAATGTTTCATAGATTGAAACAAGAATATTGAAAACGTAAAAATTTGTTGTTTCAATCTTACGAATTTCGTAATCGGGTGATCATGAAAGAACTACCTGATTCAACTGTCTAGGAATCGAAACTGATTATTAAAAAAAACTTGAACACGATTCTGTGGAAAAAGAAGTTAGTACAAAATCTGTGAGATTAAGATATGGAACGCGCAATCTAGGTGCTCTTGATATTCACAGGAAGATTGTTTTTATCTATCTATTTTACGGCACATTTCTAAATCACTCTGTTACTTATTTCTCCAAAACTGCAATCAGGGCGCAATTCATATATTATGATAAGACATTATTGATGTATGGTCTTTTATTGTATATCAAAAAAGATCCTGTGCACCTAATGGTGGGATCTCGGACTAACTGTCACGGATTTTAGATAGAAGAGGATGGCTTACTTTTCTCACTTTATTCTTCAACATTCACTTTAGATCGTGTTTTACAAAAAAAAACTATTTTGACTTCTGAAACGAGACAAAAATACCACCGATAGAGAAGAAAAAAATCGAATATGATGATGGAAAGATAGCGCTATCGTATTCATACACAGTGACAATGATCATGCGTAGTCTTTTGTAAATGATAAAACATCCATCCCTTATTATATCCAATGAAGAACTATAAAATGCTCGAAACTTGAATGAAACACAATAAAGTCTGAGTAGTAGAGTAAAAGAGTTTCTTGCTTGAGAAATTATAGAAAATAAAGTGTTTCCAATTTGATAAGACTCATCGAGTTTTCTTCTAGCTGAATAAAATGAAAAAGGAACTTGTTTTAATTTCATGGACAAAAACAGTGATATGCAAAGGTTATATTGTTTTTCTTTAGAGTACAGTCTAATACGATGTAATCTAAGGATTCCTATCGAACATCATTCTTACAGTATAGATAGGTATGAATCTACATTGCTCCAAAAGCTATACGTCTGAAAATTGTAAGGCAGAATAATGTGGAACACAGCATTCAATGATCAGATTTTGAAGACAAATGGTTGAACATAGCTTAAAATTCGAAGCACATACTGGACAGTTTATGATGGTTCAACTTGGTGAGTGAATAGAAATTGTCTCCTAACTTCACATAGAAACGCGTCCGTTTATAATGAATATTCAATTGAAAAGAGAAGAAGAAACGCACTTTCTAGAGGTGCATCGAACGTCTCAAGATGATACAACATGAAAAAATCTTTTATCTTAAGCTTATATGTCAGCTTTGATAAAAGTTAGCTAGATCGTTTTCACCTAGTTATGACACTTTTGTTCACGGCTGTAGCAAAGAAATTTTCATTATTAATTCTAATGTTGTTGAGTTGGTGAAGCAAAAATCCTGTTTTGCTGACATCACTAATTTTATGTCATACAATCTTTATGAATCTATTTACGCATGAATATTTCATCATTGAATAATTAGTAAAGCATATAATACTATAAACAATAATTATACATGGAGTAATAATGGGACGCCAGCATAGATCACAAAAACTTTCATGAATAGGTTGAAAGAGTAATTCATAAATTTTTTTCTATATCGACACATACTTGAGTTATCCAGGGTCTGTCATTGTCATTGTTACGGTTCCTTCCAATAAAAGATCTATATAAAAATCAATATAATGTCAACATCATCGTCTGACATTCTACTGATCGCTTATTTAAAAAGTCTTCTTTCTCAAATCAATTTTTATTTTGGTATGTTTATTTTTATTTTTGGTATTGTTGGTAATATTCTCAATATTCTGGTATTATCTCAACGATCTCTTCGTTCAAATCCATGTGTAATAATCTTTCTTGGATCTTCAACTGTTGGTATCATTGCAATACTATCTGGTCTTACTTCTCGAGTATTGTCTGGTGTAACAATTGATTTATCAGCAACAGTTAATTGGATTTGTAAACTTCGTGGTTTTATTTTATTTACATCACGAGCAATTACTTTTTGGTTGATTATGTTTGCTACTATTGATCGATGGCTTTTATCATGTATTGATGTTAATCGTCGACATATAAGTTCAATAAAAAATTCATTACGAGGCATCATTATTATTACAATTGTATCAATTCTTATACATTCTCAACTTTTTTATTGTTATGAAGCTAATCTTATTGGTACACCTTTAAAATGTTTTACAAGAAATGTTGAATGTCGATTAATTAATGATTTAACATTTGCAATTATTGCTATTCTTTGTCCTTTAATGTTTATTTCAATTTTTGGTTGGATGACTATTTTAAATATGCGTCAAACTCGAAATCGTGTTGAAGCTATGACTATAGCTACTATGAGTTTTTCGAGAAAGACGGGTAACATTCAGAGACGATCGAAGAAAACAGATCAACGTTTACTTGTAATTCTTTATGTCCAAGTCATTTTTTTTGGTTTATTTACTCTACCACTTGCAATTCAAAAACTTTATGCAACATTAACAATGAATATTCAAAAATCTGCAGTACAAATAACAATTGAAGATTTTATCTATCAAGTTGCTTTAATTTCTACTTATTTTGCAATTGGAATGCCATTCTATGTTAATACTCTTATTGGTGGAAGTGTTTTTAGAAAAGCTGCATGGACTCTAATGAAACTAATTATTCGAAAAGTTATGTGAAACAAAAACTATTCTCTTAATGACATATAAAATATACTCAAAATATTCAAAAGTATACTTAGTTTAAATATATATACGTCATACCTAAGTTCTACAACTATATCAAAGAAATCAATGGACTCTTCTTTAATCTTTCTGTATGAGTGAACAAAGTGAGTAACCCTTCCCATGATATTTGAACACCAAACTCATATCAATACTGATGAACATCTTCTGAAAACAATAGAATCATAATTCAATAGAAAGAAAAAAAATTAGTTTAGCAGAAACTAAATACAATCGGAAAATTTAAGCGTTAATATCAAAATTCAAATTATTTTAAAGGTTCGAGTAATTAGAATTGAATTTGCACTATCGGATATGCTACAAACAATGGTAAAGTCTCAAGGACCAAAATCATTCCAATTAACAATTCTCAAAATTCAGTTTTGTGCACAACTGATTAAAACAATGCTTTCGCAGGACATGTGTAATATTTTTATCTACAGTTGTCGTATACTGAACATCATTTCCATTAGCCTTGCACATTCTAATTATAAAATAAAATCCAACAACATAACTTAGCGTTTGAATTCGTCTTATATGAACGATAGTTTCGATATTGGTATTCTTGCTAATGACTAAAATTAGGTTTTTTCAATAGTATGTTCCAATGATTCTGTAAACATTGAACTAAAAGGATTTGTTCAACGAAAAACAACGCAAAGATTATTCAGTGCTGATCGGTTTATTTTTCTGCTTTTCACTGGACACTAGAAAGAAAATTATCAAGTCGATTGAAGGAAGTGATAGATCAAGAAAAAAATTTATTTTGATTTCAGTTTAGCGATTTCTTCGATTTTATGTGTTTGAAGAATCAGACAGATAATAAAAAATTTGTTTTTTTTACAAACAAAAACGGAACCGAAAAAGTAATTTTGCAAATTATTAACCTATAAGCCTTAATATTTGTTCGTATGTAAACCGCAGAACAACTATTATAATTAAAAGGAGAAAAAGATTAAAGAATACTAATTATTGTACTTTGTACATTTTTAAAAACTTCGTTAGAGGTACCACGTGTTTCATTTTAGCAACAACATTTCACGTGCTGTAGAAGTGTGTTTACTTAGGACTGAAAACACATACATTCAGAAAAACTTATGTTTTTTCAAATCAGACACTTTTGAAAGACATCACATAGTTGATGCAATTTGATTAAAACGACATGACTCATTGACATTTAAGGAAAAATGCAATCTCATTGATTGTCTTTTGTTTCAACATTAAGATAATCATGTGTTTGGAAAGAAACCATGATTCAACAATAAACAGCACCTGTTTCTCGATCATGCACATCAAGACTATCAGCAAAGTTAATAGTTGACCAAGGTAAAAAGTTGAAAATAAAATTCAGTTTGAATAATGGTGTGGGTATGGATCTTCATTGTATTCATATCCATCCTACCCCACAGTCCGGCATAAATTGAAATGTTGTTGGCATTACTAACGCTTATACCCTATTATATAAAATAGAAGGGCAGTTAGTAGATGAAGAACACTAATGGTTTTCCATAGACGAATAACAAGAAATTCAGATACTCGGATGCTGCTGGATTGTTGACAGATCCAATGGAATTTTTGTTACTCACTCTTACATCAGACTATTATTACTTAAATGGGCGCACGAATGTGTCTCTCTTTCAACATATTCTTATCATATGAGCAAATTCGTTACAGCTTGTTAAGCCAGTACTGTAGCTCAGACGCATTAGAACAGAAAAGAAAAATATAAATTGCACCATTATCAAATTTTACATAGTAATTTCTTTTTATCATTCTGTCCTTCTCGAATTTCTATGTTAACAATTGCTTGTGCAATACTATCGCATGTTATATAAAGTCGTGTTTTGACAGTCTTTTCTTTGTGTGTTTCAATTTTGATCATCAACTGCGTGTTGTGCCACAAAGGCACACACCCAACGGCTTACAAAACCAAATCGATGATAGATTGGAAACGTGTACTATCACTAGTGATAGATTTGCTTATGCAATGAACATTCGTACTTCGAATTGACTCGAACTTTTTATGTTTGAGTTAGAAACCCGGCTTCCGGCGTGTTTCGATCATAACGAAACCCTGCTATCGTCGATTAATACCGACGCATTGGGTCGATCGAGACATGTCGAAGGCCACCAATATTGAGATTATATTTGTTTGTGTTGGTTATATTGAATTACACAACAATATATGACATCTCATCGGTGTATCTTCGATGTTTTCGACATTTGCCTACGAAGCCGAGTATTGAAGAGACGAATATTATCATCCATAAGTCCAATTCTAGGCGCTTGCTGAAAGCACACGTTTTTAATTTATATCAAAGGTATAAAACGTATTAAGATAACTATTGGATACAAGTAAGCATATGCTAATTATAGTAATTCTGTATCTGTTTTATTTCACATGTAAGTAACAGATTGTTTTCATGCATAAATTTCATTTCAAAATGTGTTAGAAATGGACGGAAGTTCAATAAATTATTTCTGTTTTTAATAATTTTTTTTTGTGTACTCAAAAAGTGAGTATACTCTAGAATCGGTCATTGTGTCCGGCCGGCCGACTGTCCGTCCGTTTACACGATAACGTTTGAAAGGAGAGTCCGATCATAATGAAATTTTCTACGCAGTTTAGTCTCAACAATATCTCGGTCGAGTTCGAAGATGAGAATGATTGGGCGAGTCATTCGTGAGTTATTGCAAAAATAGTCATTTTTCCCTATGGCTTCCCTATGAGAAGATTGACCCTTCTCTGTTTTCGTAAAAAGATTTTCCTATCATAGTCAAATAAAACCCCAACTATTATATATCATTCGATAGAGAATTTCACGAGCTACAAAATGGTATATAAAACATAAGGAGACAAGAAAGCAAACTCACCCATTGCAAAGATAATTAAACACAATTCGGTTCTTTCTTTGTCCACGCTCTAATTGATTCACAATTCGAGCTGTATCTTCCGATCATAGAGATGATAGTTCGAGGTTTTCTGGAATGAAGAACTCGAATCTGTGTTCCATTCGCCTCGAAATCTCATTGGTTGAGCAATGACCAATAGAAATCAAGTTATAGGAAAAACGAGTTTCTTAGGGTAAATCAAGGTGAAGAGCTCAAATCTGAGTTGTATTCGCCCCAAATCCTATTGGTTGAGCAATAGTCAATAGAAATCATGTGTTTATAGGCAAGGTTTACCAGGATAATTTTTATGCCCACACATTCTAAGATGACTGATCTGTCTCATTCACTTTTTGAAGTACACATAACTCTCGGATTTAAATCCGAGGTTTCCACATTTATTTTTATTCATGTATGAGTGTTTTCTCTCTATGAATAAACTTGATAATTAGCAGTAAAAGCTTACCCGTCTGTCCTTCTCAATAGAACTCACTATAGCTGAGTGAGTGTAAGTTCCAATCTAAAGTCGAGATTCCTGATTTCTCTTGATAAACTTTGATGCTTTTTTATCAACAAGAGAGAGTATGAAGAACAATAGATCCATAGAAAATCTGATCTCTATGTATTTTGTACTATTTAGAATCCAATTGCTACTTTGCTTCACTGCTTTCACAAATGCTTCCAGGATCAATTCTACCATCAAGTGTGATCACTTTTCAGTTGATTTATGTACATCATGCGGGATCACACTAATTCCACAGATGTGCTCTAATCTTGCAATTGATCATATATCGATTTGCTCATATCCTTAGTTAGCTGTCAGAGTAGAATATATAGAAGGATGAAACTCACCGACATCCACACTCACACCAATAATTAACTTTCGAGGAAATATTCTGTTGATAAAAATTTATCGACAAAATACTTTATCTTGTCTCATGAAATTGTTTTTATCATGGAAACCCTCATTGTTAGTCTAGTTTCTTCAAAATAAATAGATTCGTTGCTAGCTTTTTTTCTAGTATTTTTCAAAAAAAATTCTAAATCTTGTGTGCAGAGGTTTCAATAAAGAGCCCTAAAGCTGTTTTTTTTGAACTTCTATAGTTCGCAATAGCTTATATTTTTAACACACTGATGCATCACTATTGATTGTATGAATAAAAAGATTTGACTGTAAATGATCTTTAGTTTAAATAAATTTTCAACGCAATTTTTTGTAAGCTTTCGTTTAAAACGAACTGATGCGTAGACAATAAATTTTGATGGTTTGTGCATAATTCCGAGTGTTACCGATGTCAACAAAGTTCACAAACATCTAAAGAAATCCACTAGAATGTACCATAGTATGAGAACAGTTTTCTAGTGATTTTTAACACTAAGAAAAGTAATAAAACTCATCAGGGTGTGGGTTTGGTTGTGGTTGGCAGAATTTGTATTGCTTCGAAATCTGATATTTCGATCCGTGGACATCTTTCATATACCCATATTGTCAATATTGGATCCATTTACATTATGAATATATTGCGATGCAATTTGTTTTATGCTAGACGACACAATTCGAAACGGAGAAAAGAGAGGCTTCGTTAAAAGTTGTTTTTTTTTTCATCAATCACATTGCGAAAGTACGTCATCAATAACATGATTTAGTTTGATCTGCGTATTACTATTTAGTATGATGAATAAAAATAAGACACAATAATAGAAATGGTATTTCCAACAGAGATCGATATCTAATATAAGAAATAGATAAAGTACATAATTGTTTCAGATTTAGTCTAGAATTTAATATATTTGTTTTTTTGTATCAATATTGATTTAAAATTGTAAACGTAGAATAAATTCAATATCGAAGAAAATATATTCTTTAATCTCCCGCATCTATAAATTACAAAAAAAAAGTAACATCGAATATTTCTCTCTCACATATAACATAGCTTCAATCGGTTAATCATTTATAGATAAATTAGCAAAGATTTTTTGTCGCAAACTTGTCTAATTTCATAAAATGATGCGACTTGCATTCAAGAAAAAATTTTGCTCATATCCTTTTGCAATTGGTCTTGCCAAATCAAATATTATTCATCATATTCTGTAGAAAGATGATATTTTTTTCTCTTTTGCAATTATTGTAATCAATCGAGAGTATCAAGCAAACATTTATTTTATATTTAACCATAATTGAATCGACGCAAATTTTCAGCATTCATTTACAGTTATACTATTTTTCAACATGCCGCTTCTTAAGTGGCTTAAGGAAAATGTTTAAAAAATCTGACCAAAAAATACAACAGAAGATTTAGATGGTGATGATGATGATAGACGACAGGCAGAAGAAAAAATAACAAAAACAAGTCATGATGAAGAAGAAGTGATACATGATGATGAAATAAAATTAGTGTATTTTGCATCGGCAACACCAAAACAACATTTGATTGATATTCTCAGTGTATCGTATAAAGATACTCAAGTAAGCTTATATAAAATATTCCTTTTTTGACATATTCAAATATATTTTCAGCCTTTTATTGGTGAAATCAAATAGATGCATTTCGTATGTTCAATAAAGAAGAAAAAGCAACATATGATCTTTCAAAAGAGCAAGGTTCATTTGTATTTTTTCAATTATTTAAACTTCTTTTAAAAGATATGCCGAACACATATGAAGCGAAAAAGACAATGATAATAGTATGTCGAAACTATTATCAGGAAAATTTAACTGAATTAAAAAATATCGATGACTTTGATCGAACATATAAATAATTTGATGCTATACCATGGTATATGAAAGAAACATTTCTTTACAAGTAAGTTAAAAATGAAAAAAAAGCAACAAACACAAAAAACATTGAAATTTTTTAGATTTATTAATAAAACTCTTCGAACGCAAGATATCTATCTTATATATCAACTTCGTTTTTATATTAAGGATTTCAGTGAACAACTTGAATTAAAATTTAAAGAATTGAAAGAAGAACAAAAAGATATTTTAAAACTTTACCGTGCTGCAAAATTAAGTTCAGACGAGTTGGCTAATTTTCAAAATAGTATTGGAAATTTAATATCATGCAGTGGATATTTATCAACCAGTGGCGAATATTCAGTTGCTTACGGTTTTGCAACAAAATCTCCTAAACGAGAAGGTTTTGAAGGTGCTGTATTCGAATATATAGTAGATTTAGATGTTGTTCAGAATATTGTTCTCGCTGTTATTCATGAATATTCAGCATTTCCTGAAGAAGCTGAAGTTATCGTTGATATCGGTCAGAGAAAAAACAAAATAAGCATTTTTATTTATCGATCAATCGAAATAGATTAAGAATATGTAAATTTAAAGTTTGTTTTTTGTGTTTATTGTTCAACGTTTTTTGAAAAAACGTTGAAACTTTTCAAGATGGCGTAAATAGACAATCATTTTCACACCAAGAGCGAAGCGTATATAGTGAATGAGCAATAGAACTCATTGGGTTTAGACATTGATCTTGATTGAACGAAATATTTGATACAACGGTGAATAATTTTACTACGATTCGAATTATGAAATTCCAGTACGAATAGAATATTAATCAATTAGTTCGAGTTCAAAAAGTGTTGGACTCGATAATTATTTGACTTAGCCAATAAGCAGTTGAAGAGGAATACACGCAAGAGCAATAGTTGCATTTACTACTGGTACGTTTTTTGTCGGTCTATTGTAAAATTTCTGAGTAATTCCTCCCTATACAAATAAGCTAATTGATTTTGATGAATTATTGAATAGTTTGTTATTAACAGCAGCAAAAATAATATACGTAACATGTATCCCTACTGGTACGTCACTTTTTTTGGTATTTTTTCTATTATCTAGAATACAACATGCCTAGGATTTAAAAAAAAACTTCTCCTTGCAATGCATCAATAAAAGTGTTTACATCTAAATAATACTAATATTTTTCGAGCTATGGTATGTAAAACATTTGATGGTTTTAGTCAAACACGTTTTCAACTAATGGTCTATTTAAGAATATCTTTTCAGAAATTGTTCATTTATGAAAGATCTTCTTGTAACCAGAGACTGTTTTGTTTTTTACTCATCTATTCTTACTTACATTTGTAGGAGCATCATTTCAAATTGATTCATGTGAATACAATACGGGCAGATGAGCTATGGTATATTAAACTTCATGCAACTGATCAAGGCGCTGATTTAGATGCTGAATATATTGAATAGCAAAAACAAAAGATGATTAAATCAAATCCAACATTACTCTTTGGTGATTTACTTCTTGAAGTGGGTGAATATACTAAAGTCGAACGATATTTTGACACAGTTCTTAATTCATCAAATCTAAATGATGAAGATATTGCTTGCATATTTTTTAATTTTGGTCGTATACATCGATTTAAAGGTGATTTAAATGGTCTTGGAATTGTTTATAGTGAATTGGGACAACAAACGAAAGCTGAAGAATATTTTCAACAACCTATGAAACTATATAAAAAAAGTATTCGAAAAAAACATGTCGAGATTGCTGGAACATTAATTAATTTGGGTACTATTGATTGTGATCGACAAAATGTAAGAGAATATTTTTGCAAAAAAAAATAGGTTTTTTTTTATTAAGATTTTCGATTTAGTTTACACAAGCATTGAATAAATATCAAGAAGCAAAGAAAATTTATGATAGTTCTCTTCCATCAGATCATCCAAATCGAGCATTACAAAGAGCTAATGAAGGTAATATTCATTTGGCAACTGGAAATTATGAAATCGCGCTTCAAGAATATGAATTGGCATTGAAATTACAAGAAGCATTATTACCAGCTGATCATGCAAATATTGCTCGAACATTGCATAATTTAGCAATTGTTCATGCATCTCGAGGAAATATGGACGATGCAACAAAATATTTAGAACGTGCAAAAGAAATAGCCGAGCGAACATTATCTTTGAAACATTTAGTTATGACATTACTTGATAAACCAAAAGATTTTCTCATCGACTAAAAATAAGATTATATTTAAACTCGACATTGAATAAACATTTTCTATTTGTATTTTAAAAGTCGATGATTTTTATTTTACTTTACTTTTTCTCTTTTATTAACATCAAAAACTTTAGCACTATGAAACACCTTTTAATCTGACATCTTATTGAATAAAATACAATACAATAAACAAGTAGCTATTGCTTTGAATTGTATGCTGATTATAAGCAATTGAATATTATAAATATTCATGTTCAAGATTCAAATTATTTTTAAAATTAATATTCTTTCTGATGAAATGATCAATCAGCATTTTCACATTAGGTAAGGATGTACCAATTCTTAGGACATAGTTTCAAAGACGGCATTCTTTTCCTAATAAAGAATGCACTTACTTTTGGATTATTTATATCAGCTATGATCAGGGTTTTCGCTCTATCTGAAGCTGTAGTTTGGTGTGTGTGTGAGTGAGTTCAAGGCTAAAACTCGTACCACTCATAGCCAGACCCACAGCCGCACCCACCTATTTTGGTTACGAACGGAAAATAAAGATTAATTAAAAATTCCATATTCATTACTCGAATATTTTTTCCGATCAATGTGTCATTGATCTATGTTATTTATGGAAGATTTGTTTGATTAATAAGGATTATTAAAATCATAGTTTTGAACTTATAAACGACAACTGATAAGTTAAGTATGGTTAATGTAAATAAATAATTATTCTCTCGAATACTTATTTAGTGAGTGTGACAGTAGCGAAGAGAGAATTGATTCGTTGTCTTATAGAGAAAATATAAAAATTGTCTACTTATCCGAAACTGTGAAGTAAACATTCACTATGGTTGAGTAGTGTTGCTCTCGTTTTCAAAATATCTCTTCTATAGAAATATAAATTCAATTATTAAGTATCGTATAGCTAAACACTTTAAAGCTGAATATATTGAAAACGATCGTCGGAAAACTTTCTATAAATATTCTCTCAATGTTCATTATGGCATCCTAATAATAAATTGGAGAACCGGAAAGTTGAGCACGAGGAAAATTAAGCACGAAAAGAGTGTGGATGTGCGTGCTACTATTACTAGAAATGGCACCCACAGTCCACACCCACACCCTCAAGAAAGGAAATATCTTTTTCGGAAAACCTAATTAAAAATAACCAAAAAGTTAAGAATTACTTTTCTCTGCCACCTTAAGTACTTTGTGAAATTTTTTTTAGCTGTAAATTGACCATTGCATAGTGGATATATATGACACTATTTTAATTATGAGAAAATCTCACTTTCGCTTTTCCACTGAATGTTTGCCTAATTGCCCATTGTATAGTGATAATGATTCGTTATACACGAAAGAAATTTCTACAATCTTTTGTCTTTCGACAACTCTAATTCCCACTCTGACAGTTCTGAATAAGAAAATTAATTTTAGGGTTCAGTTTTCTAGAGTGATCGCCACCTGTCGATCTAAGAATAGTGAAGGAAAAGGCAAAACATTGTACACACTAACTTTACAACAGTTCAGACAAACGCAAGACGATTGTCTTGCGTATTTATTAGACGAAAAAAAGAGATTAAGCTTCGGAGAAAAAATTGAAATGAAAAATGGTCACTTTAAATCAAGGGTGAGGTGCCGATTGAAATGTAAACCATGAACACAGGATTAGATTGCCAGCTAAAGATGTCTTGATGACCATTAATCATTTCTAATGATCACACCAGCATTTGCCACCCCATCTTGAACAGTGTCCGCCGTTGGAGTTTCTATCTTGAGCCCGACAGACCGCATCGCAATGACTACTATGCCAACACGGACCTCGAAAATGTCCTGATGGAAAGTCGCCGATAACCGTGGGAGCTTTAGGAGAAAAGAAAAACAAACGGTAAGCTTTTAATATTCAGTGCACTATATAGTTAAAATTATTTAATCGTACTTACACAAAGCTAGAAGCATGAATGCAATGAGAGCAAGACAGATGAAACGATTGTTCGTCATTGTTTGACTTTCTTGTGTGGCCAGTCGATTTGGTTCAGAATTATACGTTGAGGAGAGGAAGAAGATTGTAAGAAACGAACGAACTGCCTTAGAACATAAAAACGTTTTGCCTTTTATACTATTTAGATAGCAGTAACTACCTACGCTGATAATCAAGCTCTCTAGTATTTTTCCCTGGCGAAAAAAATTGCTAACTTCCCTTTTCTACTTCCTTCTTCCATAGTACCAAACAATGTCACAGTACCTTATATTTATTTTTTCCCATCTTTTACCCGGAAGTTCTCTTCCATAATCGGTAGATTGATGATAAGCTATTAGTAAAACTGTCATTGCCAGACTAACAGATGTCGCTTAACCTTTTACTTCCTTCTTCCGGGTGGCTCAGTGTTTTCATTTGACGAAGAAATGCTGTTCTTCCTTAGGTGTCTCTAATTCATGATGACAAATTGAATCATTCATCTAGACGTCGAGGAAGTGAATTTATTATACGCTAAATGCGAAGGTAAAAAACCACACACAAGATGTCGTTGCGCTTTGAGTTTAGAGCCTCTTAAGAAGGAAGTAAACAGGGAAGATGTCTCTTATTTTAGCTATAATACCTATGGCATTCCCAGTTCCGCTGTTATCAGTGAATCCTTAGCCCACAAACTAAGGAGAACTTCCGAGCAGATTAAGGGAAACGTTGTTATCAAGGAAGAAGGAAGTCGAAAACAGAAGTTATCCATTTTTTTTTGGCCATACTATGTGTAATGGGACAAATATTAGGCAATTTCATTATCAGCGTAGTTAGTTACTGCTATCTAAATAGTATAAAAGGCAAAACGTTTTTGTGTTCTAAGGCAATTCGTTCGTTTCTTACAATCTTCTTATTCTTCTCAACATACCACTCTGAACCAAATCGACTGACCATACTGAAAATCAAACAATGACAAACAATCGTTTAATCTGTCTCGCTCTCATTGCATTCATGTTTTTAGCTTTGTGTAAGTACGATTAAATAATTTCAATTATATAGTTGGCTTGTCCACACGTAACAGCGTGACATACAGTAGCCCTTTTTTTTACATGATTGCTAGTTAAACTCAAACTTTTTGCAATGTTTCTGAAGTAAATGAAAACCTTTTCGAGGAAGATCTGTATAGAATTCGATGTGCTATCTTTTGATAAAATAAGTTTCGTAATAGCCGCCTCAAATCAGTAAAAAATTCAAACACAAAAACGTAACGGAGTCACTACTTTTTTCTTCCATTGTGGCCAAAATCATACTTGAGGTATTCATCGTGGTCAAAAAATCTTCAACTTCACACCTGATCATCTTTTCAGTAAAACTGTTCGATCTCTGACAGAATTAGGTCGCCGACCCATCAGAAAAACTCAAAAACTGTACAAATCTGTGCAAACGTTTCAGAGCGACAGGAATGAAAAACGAACTATGCTAGTTTATAGAGAATTCAATTCTATAGAAAACGGTATCTTTAGAATTTCATTATGAGAGAATCTGTTGGTAGGAAAATCTTAAATACAGTTTCAAAAATGTATATAACTCGGTTTTTCGGTTCAAAAACCAATTTTCTCAAAAAATGGTTTTCAAGCGGGTTTTTAGAATTGAGAACTGCATTCAAAGATGTGAACAACTCTTTGAAATTCGACAACGTTTTTTTCCACAAAACTTGATCAGCGAAATGTCGTTTTGTGTGGACCAGCTGTAGGATGATCCATATTACTGTTTTTTTTTCTTCTCCTAAAGCTGTCACGGTTATGGGCGACTTTCCATCAGGACATTTTCGAGGTCCATGTTGGTATAGTAGTCATTGCGATGCGGTCTGCCGGATTAAAGATAGCAACCCCAAAGGCGGACACTGTTCAATATGGGGTGGCAAATGCTGGTGTGATGATTAGAAATGATTTATGGTCGTCAAGACATCTTTAACTAGCAATCTAATCCTGTATTCATGGTTTACACTTCAATCGTCACCTTCCCATTCAATTAAACTAACCCTTTTTCAGTTCAATTTTTTTCTGGAAGCTTAATCTCTTTTTTTTTCGTTGAATAAATATCAAAGACAATCGTCTTGAATTTGTCTGAACTGTTCTGAAGTTTGTGTGTGCCGTTTTTGAGGTGTTGGTGTGGGTGTGGGATGTGAAGAAAAGGAAGACAGCCGTAGTCGCACCCGATCCGCACATAGGGGTGTGAATTTATTGTAATTAATAACAATAACTTTTTTGTTATTTGTTATTATATAATAACTAAAAAAACTAACAAATAACTTTTCTTTCTGATGAATATTCAACTCCAATTGCTGTCTAATGCAACTATATCAATTATATTGGTCTATGTTTAAGGAATAAATATGCTGCTATTATGATATCCATCGATCTAGAGGTTTGAAAATTTGCATCGATCATATAGATGAAGATATAGAACATGTTTTTTACTGTTCACAACAATAGAAACTGATTGAGTTCTCTGGAAATTTTCACGATTTCAATCCATTAAACCCTTCTTGTTACAATGAATAACAGATCTTCAAACAACTGTCTAAACTCAATAAGAATGTTTATTTTGAAACATTTGATTAATATTTGTCTTGATGAGTAGTTCTAGTTTAAAATTTATATATATATATATTTCAGTATTGATTAGTTCTTTTATGCAACACTGCCTGCAATTATAATTCCAAACGGTTGGAATATATCGTTAGAATAAACAATGTCATTTATTTGAACTAACGTACAGCTTCTAGGTCGACCTTGAGAGATTATACAGATAAACAAAACGTGCTCAGTCCAGTCTATAAAAGAACGAGAAAAATCTTTTTTATTTCTGTCATTCTCTCTTTTCTTTCATAACATTTACTTGTATTGTTGATACTTTTGTAATTTTCAAACGATCCAATCTAAATGATGTCAGCGGAAGAAGAAATGGAATATCAGTCTTCTCCATCTCCACCAGTCGATGTTCAAGTTGGGTGTGGGTGTGAGTGTGAGTGTGTGGGGGGAGTAGTTGTGGGTGTGGGTGGATGCGGTTGTGCCTGTGGGTATGTATGAAGAGAAGACCGACGATCACACCCTACACCCCACAACCACACCCACACCCTCACCACCCTCTTTGACAAATTTTAGTGCAACTAACGAATATAAAATTTGAGTGGAGACATCCATTTGATTATCATGATCAAATATATGAAACTGTTGTATTGTTTTTTACTAACTATCACAATGGTATAAATGGAATATTCTTTTTTTTTCTCGACACGAAGAAACAAGTTACTTACTGTATCTGGTGCATATAAAAGTTAAATCAACACTTTAGATGGTAGACACTTCTTAATAGTGCGTTGAATCATTTGATGTAAATCTTCACTAATGATTACTTTGCTTTAAACTGTTACATGACCGAGTGTTATTGATGTACCGTTAGCAATGGAAATAGTTTGTTTCGAGTGATCAAATGAACCGAATTGAAATATTTTATTCATAGATGATTGTTTGAATTGTACCGATGTTTTTAATAATGGTTCGATAGAATTTGTTTTGTTCACTTGAAATATATTCACACCATTGACAGATATTACAAGTTCATTTATGTGTCTTGTAAACAAGAGAACTAAAGATAGATGGAAAAAATTTTATTGACTTCAAGCTGATAAAAGCAAAATCGATTCATTACCTCTAGCAAAGAATATTTACAATTATTCTAGATCAAGTTTTGGAATGATTTTATGTATTGACACTGTTTTTTTCTGTAAATTAGTTTTCTTTGTCTTAGATAACTCCGTTTTATGTTTACCATCTAGATTCGAACTCATCTGTACTATTAATGGACTTCGCATTTGAAGAATGATCGAAGTCAAGTGAGATCGCTCTTCGACAGGCAATGCTCGACGATAAGTCATCAATGTATGATCATCTCGCCAAACGAATGTCATATATTCTTTTCCTGAAGTAATTATTGGTTGATCTGAATAAGCAAAAACCGAAAAGAAACCAACACCAAATTGTCCAACTGAATTAACGTCGACATTACCATTGGCAATCGCAGCTACTCGTTCCCAATCCGTTTTTGTAAAAGCATGTCCATTATTTGATGCATGCATTTCAGTAATTTTACTATTATGAAAATCGATCTCAGATAAATGTGTATTGACTGACGAAGTACAAGACGGATGGCTATTGTCGTCTCTTGAATGTTTTTTATGTTTCTTCCATGGTAACCGTAAAAGATGTTCAATTCTATTCTCTGTCTCTTTTGATGTCTGCCGAATATCGGTTGTAACGGGTGCGCCATAAAGAATGAGGGTCTCAGTATTTTTCAAATATCTCTGTTGGTTTTTATTCATCAGGCTTAATTGTTTTTTTTAAATGATGCATCAAGTGATTCTTTACTAAACTATGATCTCAGTTTCAGATTTGAATGAATTGTTGTTATTTCAGATTATGAAAACTAAAGACTTTCAGAAACTCGTACTTTCAAAGTACGAAAATGGTGATGGACCTACGAAGATCTTTCGTGATCTGAACGGTGCCATTAGTCTTGCAACAATCGAACGATGGTGCAAAATGATCCGTGAGAATGGTTCGATCAACCTGTCAAGGTCAACCGGTCGACCACGGACGATTCGAACGAAAGCAACCATTCAAAAAATCAAGAAAAGAGCGAATCGACTGAAGAAAGTGTCTGCTCGTAAGCTAGCACGTGACTTGGGCATTTCTCAAACAAGTGTTCGTAGAGTGCTCAAGAATGATCTCCAACTCCGAGCCTATAAAATGCAAGCTGAACCACTGCTCACTGATGAGCATAAAGAAAAAAAAATGAAGTTTGCAAATTGGATACGAACAAATTTCCGAAAAGAAGACACGATGAAAATTCTGTTTTCTGACGAGAAAATGTTCGACATAGACGGAGTCTATAATTCTCAGAATGACCGAATATGGGCAGTACATCGTTTAGAAGCCAATATCAAAGGTGGTATTAGGCAAAAACGGAAATTTCTGCAAAAGGTTATGGTTTGGCTAGGAGTTTGTTCTAAAGGTGTGTCACCTTTAGTTATTTTCGAGAATGGCACAGTCGATCACGATCGCTATATCAAAGAGGTGTTGCCGGTGGCTCTGAAGTATGGTAACAAGGTGTTTGGCGACAATTGGGTCTTTCAGCAAGATGGTGCAAAGCCGTACACCCATGAAAAGTCACAAGAATGGTGCGCCAAAAAATTTCCTTCGTTCATCGACGAGAAACATTGGCCTCCAAACAGCCCTGATTTAAATCCGTTGGACTACTGTGTTCGGAACGAACTTGTTCAAGCAATCAAATGGAATAAAGTGACGTCGAAAAAGACTCTAATCGCAGAACTAAAACGTTCTGTTAAAAAAATTCGTCAGGATGTTGTTTTTGAAAGTTGCTTGTCATGGACAAATCGATTGTATCGATGGTCCAAAAACAAGGGAAATTATTTATGCTAATAAAAATATTTGATTCTTTAGAGAACCACCTGATACATCTTTAAAAAAAGCTTGTTAGCGCAGCTCCTTCGGAGCTAAAATGTGGAACTCACGTATACTCTTGTATCTTTCTGAAGTAATGCATCATGTACAAAATAAAACTCTTCGCCTAAGCTGTAATTATATTCAACAACAGTTGGTAACAACATCCGTTCTTGAATATTCATTTCTAGATTAAGAATAGAATTGTTTCGCTTTTCGTTTGAGCACGTCTACTTTTATTTATTATAGTTGCTATATACTCCCGCTAAGTCATTTTTTTTTAATTTAAGATTTTTTATTTTCTTTTTGAATAACATTTAATTATCTCAAGAATAAGATGGTTGCAATGATATACTAAATATGCCATCGGTTACGCTTAATACCCTCTGATGTATCTGAATGAAATCATAAATGATGATGTGCATGGGCGGTGGAACGATTTTAACTTAGGAGAGGCTCAAAATTTTTTCCTAGGCAATGATGAGAGATGGAACAAAAAAGGAACTATTTTCTACTTTTTATAATGTTCGCTATATTTTAAACGCATTTTTGGATTTATTCATGTCAAAATTTGAACCATAGTGAAAAATTTTACGGCAACGTTAACTTTTCTATTGGATAATTAGCATGTACATAAAAATCTTACACCTAATCTAATGTGAATATAGCAAGGCAGAGCTAAAAGCACTTCTCACGACAGAAAATGATTTCATGCTGTTTTTTTTTGAATGAACCATTGCAGCTATTCTTCTATTCCATGTAAACTAATTTTCCTTCATATCAAGGATATCGATATGACTAAAAGTGATCAGCGAATACAATGTGCCAAAAGTCCTTGTAACTTATTAAATGCATTTCAATGCACTATTATTTAAGCTGAATCTAATATTTTTTATTTCAAATGGGAGCCTAGGAACACTTTGTTCTTAAAGATCAAGTTAATCAACAACGTAGCAAAAGCAGGATTTGTAGATACAAAAAGAAAAACATTAGGCTTTTTCTATGTCAAAAACAATACAGTGTTACTTTCTATATCTACTAGAAATTTGTTCGTCATTGTGCACTTCAGATCATTTAGATCTTTCAGTATTGCTTGACAGCCATTTTCTGACACATTTTGAAAAGAACCAATAACTGATGCATTTTCCCTCGGTAGGTCGTTCGTGCCTCTTCGAAAACCATTAAGACCGTGAAAAGTGTGCGTTGGACTATTTAACAACACATGTTATTATTAATATTGGCTTTCTTGCTCCTTTTTCTCGAGAATATATCAGGATGAGTATTTGTAAAGTCATGAGGATAGATTTGAATGATTTGAAGTTCCTAATAACGATTGAAATTCTAATAGATATCGAAAAAACGCTTCATATCGTTTTCCACATAGAGAAAAACCTCATTTTATTCTTTTTTGTATTCACAAATTCCACTTTTGCTACATTGTTGTTGAAACGGGTCTTTAATAATACAGACATGTTAGTCTCTTCTTTCAAATAAAATAAGTTTTGTGTTAAGCTTCATTGCTACAGGAGTTACATGTATTTTCAATAGTAACCTTTGGCACATTCTGTATGTTCGTTATGTGTTATAAACAGGGAGTTTTAATGCGGTCAGTTAAATTAGTTGATAACATATTCACACTAACTACGTGAATATTAGTGATTATACTCATTTTTTTTCTTGTTCTTTTAAGAAAGACATGCTTCGACCCTATTTAGTAAAGATTTTGTCTGCCAAAAGATTCATGTTCATCTATTACTTCAAAATTTTTTGTAAAACTGAAACAGAGATAAATGTTTGTGATCCGAAAGTCATAGAGGCACCACAAATATAGTGATACACATGGACTATCTAACATTTGACTGGGTGTACCATCCAAAAAACACGAGACAACCTTTGTTCAAAGAGTTTTCGCTAATAAGACGTAAACTTGCGATTATATCTTTAAAATATTTTTTAGTATTTGAGCCTCTTCAAGCCTAATGGCTCCGCCGCTCATGCCACACCCTCCCCGGAGACACATACTAACACCCGCACTCTCCAAATCAGCACTTCCTTTATAAAGAGACGCTCAAATTTCCAATTAAGATATAATGTTAGAGTCCATCTTCATCTTGGCGAGTCTGAAACAGAGCGTTTATCAACATGCTTTGAACGCTTTCCATTATCGAATTATTATAGAGATAAACTTAACTCTATTCGTGTATTTCAATAACATGCTAGGTACAAAAAGTGGATACAGATTGGGTGTGGGTGTGTAGTAAGTGTGATGTGGGTACGTTAAAGAAAACTTACATCTACATTCACACCCATCCCCACTCGCATCCATACCAATACATCCGCACACTCGACATCGACACTCACACACCCCACACCCTTGTTCAGAGTGATGGATGAATTTGAAGCTTTTGAGTTTCAAAGAAATGTACTATATTTAAAAGTGTTAAAAATAGCAGTAGTGTAGCTTATCTGCATGTATGCAAGTGAAATTGATATATTTCAATGTAAGTCATCTTTCACGAAATTTAGCAGAATGTACCGTTTCGATTTGAGTTGTTGAACATCTGTTGTCTGGGATACTAATTCAAACTACTTTGGTCAGTTTGATTGTAATTGTCCTTATACACTGATTTGAAATCAAGAGCTTTTAAGTTTTATACATTTCTATTCTGTATGAAAAACGCTTGTGGAAATGAGTATGTTGCATTCTTAAACGCTATTCTGATAAGAATGCCAAAAACTGTGTTCAAAGAGAAAAGAGTATTTTCATCGGAACTTTACGAGATAGTTTTTGATATACAGTAATGTGAGTTTTTTTTTATACGAAACAAACACACAGCAATAAAGACTCACAAACCAAGAATAACTATTACGACTGAGCTGTAGCTGGATTTTTTGCGTCAGACTGAAGAAGATCTTACCTGAAATTGTGAAGAAAATATGAGTTGCTATGTGCGACAAGCAAAAACATTATCGATTAAATAATTATGATGAAATTTAGACCGAGACTTCTTTGTTAAAGTACAGCAGCATCTTTATGTTTCAGAAAAAGGTCAGCGAATCCATAGGATGAACGTTACCTGTATATTAATTATTTAGTGAGTCTTAATCGAAAGAGTGCCAGACCAAAAACGCAATGAAATCTATACTGCCTACGAGAGTACTTATTCGCATAGGTCTTACCTGTCAAACGAAGACATGCCATTTAATGTTTCAGAGAATACGAAGAGCGAAAATTTCAGGATGCTTCAAGTACTGAAAAAAAAGGCCTCATACAAAAATTTTCCTATAATCACCAGTGAGTTATGAGAAAAGAATTAGTCAGAAGAGAGACCGTGAGAACTAGCTTTGGATAACTGTGAGCTTCATTCCCACTATGCCACCTAAAATGTCGATCCCATTGCTTTAAAATTTATTAATCTTCTTATTACATTAGCTACAGGCAATTGATAGTCAACATGTTTATAAGAAGTGCATTTTAATAAGTTTCTTGGATGCTACTGAAAATATCTTGAACAAGAAAAAGAAGCACCGCTTTAAATTATACCTGGATCATACACAAAATTGAGCAGTCGGAAGTGACGGTCGACTGCAAGCTATTTCTTAAGGTTTACATTAGAAAATCTCAATAAAAGGTTTGGTCTTTTTATAAATTGGTCATCTCTGGCAATATTATAAACAGTTCTTTTGTATGACTATGTGTGTTAAGCGATAGTTATCAAAACAGAATCCAGAAAACGGTGAGAGATTATGATTCGGCCGAATTCAGTTGAGGGTCAAGCGAGTGATGATCATGAGTGTTACTTATGATTTTAGGTACAGGATTCCATACCCCGTTAACGGTCTCATTTAGACTTTCAAAGATGCTCCCTTTTTCGAATAGTTTGCATACGACCCACGCTGATCTTATCATAAAGATGTACAACCAAGATATATCGTCTAACTTTTTAAATTCCATCCTCAAGCTACACCGTTTCTTACAAGAAAACCTCGATAGGGTTTCTTTAACCCTTTGAGTCCCGGCTTTTTTTTTGAAAATTGAAATTTTTATAAGAAATGTTTAAATATGGTTTCTATTTATTTTTTCAAAGAAATTGCATATTTATGACAAAGAAGTATTAGCAGTTCATTTTTGTATGATAGTTTTCAAAGCAATCAATAATACATAGAGACATATTGCAGTCAGGCCACATATATCATGTATTACCTCGAACACTATGGGATGTGCAAACCATGCATTCTCTTTTAGGCTGTATTGATTGCAATATCTGTAGAATAAGCGAAGAAAAATGTTGAGCAGTGAGACGAAGAGGAGAATCTCTTGTTCACAGTTTTCCAATAGTAGTTCATCTTCGTGGTCCATACCTTGTCAAAACTTCTGTGATGATGTCAAGCCGAAAATCAGATAGATGAGACGAAACATTATTCCGCATTTTGTATATAAGGTAATAAAGAGAAGAGGTTTTCCAATCCTGGAAAATCCCAAAAAGATAATAAGTTAAGAGAGAACGACTCTTACAGGGAATAACCCATACATGAGGCATATACCAATAGTGAACAAATGCTAAGACGCATATATGCGTCATCGAGACTCAAAGGGTTAATCGAAAGGAACGATGCATAGGACTGAAATTTTTAGCGAATATATATCTTTGTGAACTGTAACTACAATAGAAATTTTAGACCTGTATCTTATTCTAATCATGACTTACGAAGTATCAGAGTTACCTAAAACATAGATTTTTGCCTCTATTGAATGATTCATAAAAAATTAAGGGCTCAATGTTTTGAGTTGAAAATCTTATACTGAGTGGAACTCATTAAGATAAATATCCATAAGAAAATTTCAGCTAAATCGGTCGAGCCGTTCTTGAAATATGGTCTCGTCAAGACCACTCTTGCTTGAAATGCTCTTGTTTATGACTTTTCGTAAAATGTCCATGAAAAATCGAGGACCCTATATTTTTTAGAATGGGTTCCATCAAAATTCATAAAACACTGCCCTCTACAGCATATCTTTAATGAAGCAAAATTTGACGATCTTGATTGAGCAGATTGTCTGGTGATTGTGGCTTACATGGAATAGCTCTTAAAGCACAATCGCTAAGTGCTATTTTCATTACGATGAGTTACTCATTTGAAATAAAATTTCGATTTTTCTCTTTATAAGAGACACACATTAATTCACTTTTGCTATGTGACAAAAGATGCAATAATTCTTTACTTCAACAATTATAAGATAAGCTAGGTGCGTATTCTGTTTCTTCCTATATAGAATATTTATCTTAGATAAGCAACATAAAATTCATCGTAAAGACTCAACACATAAAAGTTGTTTTTGCTTCGTAAGTCATCAATGAAGAGAAGTAGTCAATATCATAACGCGCGGTTTGTAGCCATGTGTTCTGTTTGAAATTAATTTGTACCGATAATTCGATCGCCTATATTCACACTATCGATACCTTGACTCATTCCTTGATCAAGTTAGTACTCAGTTTGGTGTTTTAATTCAAATTGCTTTTGTTAATTTTCAATGGTTGTTCAATGAGCGAAACAGCAATATCGAATGAATTCTTATCATCTACGATACTTGTCAGCTGTATATTCGCGGACAATCAATGTTGAAATAATATTGATGTAGTTATTGAGCTATTCAATGATGAATCGCTGTACATAAAGGCAAATCTGTCGCGCAAACAGTTGAAGATCTTCCATTTGAGTTGTAATAGATACAAATCAAGAAGTGCAATCGAAATAAAAGCTGCGAATACCTATTGCCGAACAGTGTTTACTACCAATGCCAAAAAAAAATGACTTCATTGATTATGTTTTCATTTCTTGCTATTAAATAGATAGGGAGTGGACTGGAAAAATCTCATTTCAAGCGTTTGTTTTGATTTGTCAATTTTGTTGAAAATAGAATATGAGATTTCATGTTTAGATTTTAGTTGTAATAAAATATGGATACAAATAATGAATCAACATCAACTCCTCAATATGAGATAACAATATTCACTTTAAAACCGGACAACCTCGGTCCGAATAAGGCAACTTTATTACATGCTCGAACAACGAAAACAAGTGATCTATACAAAGCCGTTCTCTATTTGCACGGTTACAATGATTATTTTTTTCAGTGAGTAATAAAATAAAATTTTCATACTATTTTGTTCTTCATTTCGACTGTCTTTTTATTTTCAAGTGATCATGTATGTGCTCAATTTTTGGATTTTGGCTATGATTTTTTCGCACTTGACATGCGTAAATGCGGTCGATCAATAATTTCACCTGAACAAGATCAATATAGACATTATTGTGCAGATATGCACGAGTATGATGAAGAAATTTCACTTGCCATTGAACATATGAACAAACAAGCAGAAGAATATACTAACAAAAAATTCACACTTCTTGGGCATTCTACGGGTATTCCAATAGGCTATCGTAGAGAATACAGAGTGTAGTAGTGAAGCGTACTTTTTTTCGTCACATAACTCAACGTTTGATTCAAATTAAATTGAAGATTGGAGAACTTAACTTCACACAATCCTTACTCAAAACGAATATTTTTTGCCAACTAAGTTAAGAAGAGAATCTTAGGTTAACTTTTGTCTCTTAAACGGATAAATTAATCGTTTTTCTTTGACATAAAACAAAAAACTAAAGCGAAAAGTGCTATTTTATCTAAGTCATACCATATTTCTTAGAAGCGCAGACACCGAAAATTGAAGAAACTAAATTTTCAAAAGTTCGAACTAGACGATAATCGATCAATAGAGCTTTTTCAATGCCTACAAAATATGTGTATAATTTATTGCGCTCGTTAAACACCACCGCCATCAAAATTCTATCTCGAGTTTCTGTGAATCAATTGGGCATCCTGAGCCTATGCTTCAGAAGTAAATAGTTTTGTGCCAGTATTGGTTAATTTAAACTGCAACACTTATAGCTCAGGCAATGATGCACATTGTTGATAGAATGCGTTCTCGCTCTCGTATCACTCAGTAACAAATATACAAGTACTATTAGAACTAGAGTCCTACGGCCCTATTCTAGGATATAGCTATGTTACGATTTGAACGGTGATTTCATGCATCTCAGAGGTTGAACATATCGGTTGAGTCAAATATAAAATTTTAACTCGTTTTGGTGAATAGGTGGACTAACTGCCTGTTTATATGCAATATCTGGTCCTAAACGTAATGATATTGATGCTCTCATACTCAACAGCCCAAATCTGGTCGAACTTGACATGTCAATAATTCAATCCACTTTAGTGAGTCTTCTTATAGCAATGAATGGCTCCAGAGATATCATAGCTGGGTAATATTTTGTTTTTTATATCTAACTTGGAATTTTATTATAAGAAAAACACACTTAGATGGAACGGTCGATCATTGCATGTATCGCATAAAGGCGAATGGAATTTCGATACGACCAAAAAGCCTATTGGCATCGTACGCATTCATGGTGCATTTTTTGCCGCTTGTCGTCGTGCCCAACTCGAAGTTACACAGAATGGTACTTCGATTAAATGTCCCATATTATTCATGAGTTCAAATCGATCGATGAAGTCTGAGAAGATTTGGCGTGACGAGTACGCTGAAGGTAAATATTAAAAATTTTTCCTGCTACATTGTTACTTATGCTATTTTTTTTTAGTTGATCTCGTACTCAATGTTGAGAGTATTCGACGAGCAGCTGGTATGCTTGGTCAACACGTGACAATCTGCCCAATAGAAAAAGCAAATCATGATGTATTTCTATCGAAAAAACCTGTCCGTGAAAAAGCATTCAATTGCATGTTTCAATGGCTCGAAAATCTTGAACGTGAATGGATTAAAAATATTTGAATTTCTTTTTAGATCTATGATAATCGATTTCGAATCGAAATAGTCTTGAATCATAATTTAGGTTTTCATAACAGTCGTTCTATATTAATGGTTTTTTTTTGTCGAAATTTTCGAACTCTCTAATAAAAAAATAACCAATTTCTTTGTACTTTATCAGGAAGAGACATAACATACAGCCCATTTTTTCCTTTTGTTTTTTGTGTGCGTGAAGAAAAGAAACATGCCGATACCCATTCCATACCCCGGAGATGGAATCGGTCTGAATTTTTGACGACCGATTCCGGTACCGATTCCGTCTCTGTCATACCCTAACGTCGTGCATAGGATAATTAAGATAATTCAATATGAAATATGTATCTTGAGTATAGCTATTCTACACAAGAAAAGCTAACCGATAGGTTTGATAAATTATATTGAATACACGTATATTTTAAGACTGTTTTACTCGAAGAGAAAAATATAGACAAACATAAATAAAGTAGTTAGATCTTTCTAATGTTATTTGGTATACAACATCATGAATGAACATAGAATGATTGATATATTAGTGATAGAAGAAAAAAACAGAATAAGAAAAGAGTACACATGACATGATAATCAAATAATCACAATAAAAAAGAAACCTAATAAGCTAAATGTATGTAGATGATTTTATGTTAGTTTTATTGTCAATAAATTCATTTGAACATGATCATTCAGAAGAACAACGAGCATATTCATAACTGTAAGCGCAATTTGGAACAAAAACATGGGAAGTAATCGTGAAAAATGAATCATATTGAAGTATATATTTGAAAAGAGGATGCATCTGTGCATTCAAGAACTGCTGTACAAGATATGAAAAGCACATATAGTCTATCAAACCAATACGTAAATCGAATATTTTTAAAAAAGGAAGTCGATGAAGTAGAATATTTGCAATCATTTCGAATTCAATTGTTTCCTTATGTTGCTTGCATTGATTGACGCACAAATGAAATTGTCGAAGATTAGGAAAGAATGAAAGAAGAAGATCAAATTGACCATTGTGAAATAAAAAACCTCTGAGATGACAAAGTCGAAGATATTTCATAGATGAAAAACAACAAGTTGTGAAAACAAATGGAGGAATTGCATTATTACACGAGAAATTAAAATAGATCAAAGAAGGACACACTGACAAAATCTTCTCGAATGCACTTCCATCTTGTCGTCGTATAGTCAGATGATGAAGATTTTGTAGTTGTATAGTAGTTGTCGATAGTGGAAGAACAACTGGTTTACATTTCCCAAGATAACATATTTCCAAACGAGGAAATTCGCCGTTAAATATGGATTGAACTAGTTTAGGTGAGCTACTCGGTAAAATGAGTGATTGCAATTGAGAACAAATATCAGGACGAATTATATTTTCTATTTCATCTAATGGATGATGAAATAAGTCATTATCTAATGACGAATAAGTTTGAAATAAACTATTGCCATTTCGTATGATATTAGATTTGGAAAGAGAGCGTAGTTTTGGTTGATGAATTTCGACATGGATTGCTTTGAATGAATAGAAGAACGAAAGAATTGGATCTAAATGATTCTTTGTCACAAAAATCAAGTTGGGTAACGATTTAACAATTGAATTGAGACGATTGTTTAAATGTGCGAATGCCAAATAGATTTCAATAGCTGTAAAATAATCAAAAATTTCTATAAAAATTTCGACAGGTAAAACTTCTAATCGAGTTATTATTGAATGATCCATCTCTGTTCTACCTTCTATATTATCATAGAAGAAATAATCATTGCCGTTACTTTTTATAGTCATTACAAACAAAGATAAAACGTCTTTTGTATCATTATGTTCTACAAAATCACCAATACGATCAAAGCACTGATTGTATATAAGAGGAAACAAAAAAGTTGCCCATTTATTGATATGAATATCTTTTCTAAAGCGACGTTCCGTTTGGCTAAAACAATTCATTTGTTTTTCTAATTTTAATACAATCCTCTACGAATATAGAATATTTTTCCCATCATCTTCGTGTTTTATGAAACATAAATCCAAGAATAAAAAATATATTCATTTTACCTAAAGTTCTAAAATACAGTATGATTTAAGTTTCAAGAATCATCATGACAATTTTTTTTTCAAGAAACCAAACGCTTTAAATTATAGGTCCTGGTGAGAGGAAAACAGCAAAGGCTTAAGTGTTGAAATTTCTTGAAATGTTAGAGTCATAGTTTATAATATCTATTACGCGACTTGTTCGGATAACACTCAACCGGTACGATTAAAGGTTAACACTAAATTGTTTTTGATAAAAATTGAAGAAAAAACAAATGGTAGTCACCAGTCAATATGATGCATTTTATGAAAAATGGCTTGAAAATACTCTTTTGTCTTTTGTCTCTGATGAAAATGGAAACATGAATAGTTATGTTCAAATTGTTCAATCTATAGTTTGGCATCAGTAGATTATCTTCTGTTCTTTTCATGCTTGCAAATAGATGATTTTTACGAAACTTTATAAACTTGTATGAGTGTGAATGAATCTTCTTTTGGTAAACTCACATTCTCATATATGACAAACAGCCATGGTAATCAGTCAGTGGTCTTCGGTAAAATACTGGTACCTGTATGAAAAATACATCGAAGTTCAATTTTAAAGGGTACGTTACAATCGTGTACGTATGAATCACGCTGTCATTGTCACTATCTAGTGTTGCATGTAAAACTTTTTATTGGAAGAAGATAATAAGTCCGGTTGTTGATATTAGCGTAAATCGTGAGTATACGAATCGAAGCCACTTCGTTGAATTGAACTTCAATGTCTTTTTCATAGAGGGTGTGGGTTAAAACAAAACTCGCATCGAATACCCACACCCAACTTAAGGCAGAATAGAAGGACTCAATTCTCAAAAAACCGATATAGCCACTAGATCCACTTCTAAACAGAGAAGTGTTCCAAGACACAGTTCTCAAAAAAGAACTGTTCACTTGGCACAGTTCTTGAAAAAGAATCAGTTCATTGAACAGAGAGATGTCGCAGATCTACATATAAACAATTTAAATTTGCTTAAATTTTTTCATAATCTTCGTTTAACATAATATGATGATAATCAACTTCGTTAAACTATTTATCAAACGAATGATTGCTCACCGTGATATAACTTGTTGATCATTAACATCATTAACAAAAACAATTAGAAAATTTTGAATTTAGTATTATTCATAATATTAATATTAATATTCCATCATATGGTGAAACTGTATAGCGTGTTCATGCACTTGAAATACTCAATCAGATTCATTTACATTATTGAACATTGTCTCATTTATCAGAATGTAGAAAAAAAAGATTAAAGGATCATCAATTCGAGTTTTAGGAAGAATGAAAACATGCGATAATAAAATCGAAAATTAAAATAGTTATTATTCCAATAAAATATTTTTTTTTGTTTTAACAATTTGAATATTATCTTTTTATTTGTTAAAAGAAGAAACAAGTATTTAAACTGAACGACTAAATTCTATTCTTAACAAAAAGAAAGAATTTAATGTTTTTTTTGTTGACAATCTTTTCTTTTGTTATTTCTCTTAGATTGATCATTTGTTAATTTTGGTGTCATATAATTTAAAACGAACAGATAGAACACAACATTCATTATATTATTAAAATTTTAATTCAACTAGGAAAATCATTAAGATTAATTTTTGTTAAAATTGTCGATATTATTTGCAGAGCAGACTTTAAATCTGATGTCATTTATGAAAACATATATTTCGCCTCTTTTACATATGTTGTATGCTTGTATCTGTTCTTCACTGAAAAAAAATTTACGGATGATTAATCATTTGAGAATTCAATAGTTTTTTGAAAAACAAAACAAAATTAGAATTTTTGAAAGATGAAAGTGAACCTTTCTTTTTTTATATCATGAAATATATTATTCAAAATAATATTTCTCAATCGTTTTCAAGAGGTCTTATAACTGTTTCTTTAATTTTTTTAAAGGCGTGTCGTGTGGGATGTTAGGTATTATGTCGGTCTGAATTTAGGTAAAAAGAAACTATCTACACTTACAAGTCACAACTTCATCCTCTTCTATTCTTGGGTGCGGATGTGGATGTTGGTGTGAGTGTGAGCGTGAGCGTGAGTTTTAGTCTTCACCACATCCACACTCACCCTCGATATTGTATGGATCCGGTGACATTTTGTTCGTCTTGACGCGAGTGAGTAGCAAGTGAAACGAGCATTTTAGCAAAAGCACTACGAATCTACAGATAAAAGAAAAATGACTCATTTTTCTTTTGCGAATTTCGTACGATAATTTACTTCAGCGAATGTACAAACGATGAAAATATTCTTGAAAGCGATTCGGATGAGCGAATAGAACTTTTTCGACAAGATTATTAGAATTCATCTATCAAAGACTTTGAACTTTAAATTCATATATTCCAAAGTCTTACGTACAATTGAAGTCGAGATGAGTTCAGTTAATTCGAATGATTTACTACCATTCATCACTATGAAATCTGTGAAATATTCTCTCTTTTCAATAGCTTTTCGTGTTTCATCAGAGTTCTTATATTAACTATGTCATTTTTAATTCTGTTTCATTTTACTTGCGAAGGGTAACTTTAATATTGTGATGCGTTCATGGAAGTTTTTGTGAGCAACAATTTAGAACGATTTGATCATGTTCCTATGAATAATTCTTGTTAAGCAGTTTCATGAGGTAGATTCTTGTTATAGTTCTATTCTTCTGCACCATTTTCGAGTTGTTTTTGAGCGATATCCAACTACCATTTAGACACTTTCAGTCCACAAGCATTCTAGGTTGATAATTCATGAAATTCCTTCAGTTTGCTTCGCCTGAAGAAATACTTCACGTGAACTCATGCGTCCGGTCGATTCAGACTCTAATAACCGTAGCAACTCTTCGACGTTGTTCTAAGCGCTTGAGATCGTAGCAGAAAAACTACTTTGTATGAACATATTCAATCATGTGTCCTATGCCATTGAGTGAAGCAAAGATCAAGCGTCGTGAATAATTGAGAAATGATGTTCTACAAAGATTTTGAATGGCATATTCCCAGTTAGTTGAGGAAACCCTATTCTGCCGTTAAAACGATGTTTAATGTCACATCGTTTAAACGACGATATATTGACCAAATTACGCGTTTATCACAAAAAACGATTTTCTACGTCATAAAGTAATATTATGTTCTTGTCGTTTAAACGTCGGATTGTAAATGTCATAAATAATGATTTGTTGCCGTTAAAACCATAATTTTTCTTTATTTTATCTGTCGTAAACGATACTTTACTTGAAAAAGAAGTTTCATATTCCAGAATCATCTTCGTCTTACATGTAACCTAACCATTTATCTAATTTTATTAATTTGATGATGGACAATACACGTTCATACTTTTTCTCAATATCTCAATGCATTTCAATGGGTAGGTCTCATTTTGTTTTCGAAAAAGAAGAAGTTAAATTTCTAACAACTCAAAATATTTATTTAAAGAAATGAAAGTTCATGCATCTATGAAACATAAGATATGAATAGAAGTCTCTTCTACAAACTTTTCCTTTTGTATTGATATTTGTTCAAAAGACTTCTACTCATGCCTTATGTTTTAAAGATGTATGAACTTTCACTTCTTTAAATAAATGTTTTGACTTTTTAGAAATTTAACTATTCTGTTTTCTTGAGAATAAAATGAGATCTTTTCATAGAATATGTTGAGATATTACAAAAACCTGACTGCACTCTTTCTTCTGACACATCGATCGTTTTTTAAAAGTCTTTTTTCCATACTCTTCGTAGGTAATTAGAAATTTGTCGATCGCTCAAGGATGATGCGTTTGTCTTACATCTGATAAATATTCTATCGAAATTCTCTCAAGTTTTCGTTATGAATTCTGGAGTCTAGTTTATTCTAATATCTATGGAGAAATATATAACTAGTTACAAAGTTGTGATTTATGATAATCTCGATGAATAATGAAAGAAGAATCTAAATTAGTTTATTAGTATCAGATATGTATCTGATAATGAAACTTAGATTTTTAAGACGAATTAATGAATTGATACGACAAGCGAAAAATTCTAGGGGAAGAATACCATACCCAGGTCAAAAAAGCACGATCGTAAACGATCGTATACGACGAAATACGTCTAAAAACGGTCATCGTATACGACGATCGTATACGATGGACGTACACGATGCCATACGTTCAAGTACGATCAACGTATACGTTGCAAATAAACTACTGTCGTGCACGATTGTAGTATACGACCGTATATGGTCGTAACTTAGTCGTAGGTTTCCACATCGAGAAATCATATAGAAAGATCGGTCATGAATTTTTGTATGATTCTATTAGATCTTACAAACTATTGTATATGATCATACGAGATTCTACGGAAAATCATACGAAAAATTGTTGTCTCAGAAATCTGATGTCAAGTCTTACATCAAGTTTCTCGAACATGAAAAATTAAATTTGAGATTTTCTATAATATTAATATAGAAAATTAAGGAATAAAATCAACCATTTTCTATACTATTGCTATAGAAAAATAAAAAGTAAATATGCGATTTTCTATATTCAGGGTATAGAAAAAAAAGAAATGAAAATTTATATTTCCTATATTATTATTATAGAAAAATAGGAAATATAACTAACTGTTATGTATATTAATAATATAGAAAAATAAGAATTATAATGAGATTTTGTAAATTACTAATATAGAAAAGCAGAAAATAAAAATTAATATTCTTTGTATTATTAATATAGAAAAGAAAGAAATAAACTTAACCACTTTCTATATTATTGTTATAGAAAAATAAAAAAGTAAAAGTACTGTTTTCTATGTTACCTATGCATAAAAAAATAAAAAATTGAAGTTAAGATTTTCTATGTTACCTACATAAAAAAATAAAAAACTAAAATTAAGATTTTCTATATTAACAATATAGAAAATTAAGAGGTACAAGATAAGATTTTCTTTTATTGTTCGTATAGAAAAATAAGAAAAATAATTGTGTGCACAACTCGATCGTGTTTTTCAACTGCTGTTCTTCGTAGTAAAACTACTCGAATCAACAATTCTCGAATAAATAAAGAACAGGGAACATCATACACGATTGGATAAGGATAGATAAGATCTTCAGTAGGTACTAGTGTATGTTTCTTTTTGTATGAACCTTTTGTGGTTTGAAGAGATTTGATAGGAAGCATTGAGTCTGTCCCTATAAGTGTCTTAATCTTTGAATCTCATAAGATTATTTGGTGACACTGTACAATCAAAATCTACCCAAGTCAAAAACCTGACATCAAATCATGCAAAATCCGATAAGATCTTATCCTTATAGGATTTTCTCCATGATCTTGTCACAAGATCATATGATTTCATGTGTTCGTTGTTTGAAGATTTCCTCAGATTTTGACCATAAGATGCCAGCAAAACTCTTACAAGATTTAAATATTAAGAAACCTATTAGTACCGGCTGAATGTTTCTTGTGAGATCTTATCAGATCATAGGAGATTAATGTAAAAAGAAACATAACAGAACATAATGTGGATCCTTTCTGTTCTTAGCTGAATGTGTATGGTCTCTCCTGTTCTTGAACTTATCCGGAAATTGTTGATTCGATCAGTTTTACTGTGAAGAATAGTAGTTAAAAAAACAAGATCAATCCGTGCACCTAGTTTGTTTTGGTACTTTTCTCTAGTGATTATACAGAAATCTTAACTTTCATTTCTTATTTTTCTATATTAATAATATAGAAAATGTCAATTTTCATTTCTGATTTTTCCAAATTGATAGTATAGAAAAGGTGTAATTTAATTTTAATCTTTCTATATTTGATAATATACAGAATCCTAATTTTCATTTTTTATTTTTCTATAGTCATAATATAGAAAAGCTTAATTTTTACTTTTAATTTTTCTATATTTCATATTATATAAAATCTTATTCATTATTTTTCATTATTCTATTCTGGTAGTATAGAAATTCCTATTTGTATTTCTTGTTTTTCTATTTTGGCGATATAAAGAATCCCATTTTTACTTCTCATTTTTCTAGTTTAATAATATAGAAAATCTTATTTTTCAATTCATCTTTTCTATATTGATAATATAAATACCAGTTAGTTTTGATTCTGATTTTTCTGTATTGGTAAGGTAGATAACAGTTAGTTTTATGGTTTTTATTTTCTATATTTATAATATAGAAAATCAGACTTTCTATATACTGTTTCTATATTGATGATATAGAAACAGTTAGTTTTCTGTATTGTTTCTCTAAAATTATAATATAGAAAATGCTAACTTCTATTTTTTATTTTTCTATATTGACAATACAGATAATAGTTGGTTTTATTTGTTTTTTTTCTATATTGGCAGTATAGATAACAGTTACTTTTGTTTATTATTTTTCTAAATCAATAGTATAAGAATCTTAGTTTTCATTTCTTATTTTCCTAAATTGGTAGTATAGAAAATCTTATTTATTATTTTTGATTTTCTACATTGATAATATAGAAAATGGTATTTTAATTTTTCTATATTTGATAAAATAGAGAATCCTAATTGTAATGTTTCATTTTTCTATAGTGATAATATAGAAAATTTTAATTTCTATCTATTCTTGTTCTATATTGCTAATATGGACAACAGTTACTTTCATGTCTTAGTTTTGTATCTCATTAATATAGAAAATCTTGATTTTCATTTTTTTTTTATTTTTCGATATTGGTAATATAAATATCAGTTAGTTTTAATTTTCATTTTTCTATATTGATTATATAGAAAATCCTAATTATTATTTCTCCACATTAGTAATATAGATACCAGTTAGTTTTATTGGTTTTTTTCTATACCAATAATATAGAAAATCAGATTTTTAATTTATTTTTTTGTATATTGGTGATATAGATAGCAGCTTGCTTTATTTTTAATTTTTCTCTATGGGTTATACAGAAAATATTATTTTTCATTTTTCTATATTGATGATATAAATAAATTTTAGCTTTTATTTTCTAGATTAAATAAATTTTATTTTTTTAGATGGAATAAATTTATTTTTTTATTTTTTAGATGGAATAAATTTATTTTTTATTTTTTAGATTAAATGAAGTTTATTTTTTATTTTTAGATTAATTAAATTTTATCTTTTATTTTTAGATTAGATAA